>JAWDJE010000002.1:183839866-184127366 GCA_035047345.1 Bradypodion ventrale
GGCCTTTTCACTCTTGAACGACGGCGTCTAAGAGGTGACCTGATTGAAGTTTATAAAATCATGCACGGTGTGGACAAGGTAGATAAGGAAAAACTGTTTTCCCTATCGCACAACACTAGAACTAGGGGACACTCCATGAAACTTTTGGGTACTAGTTCTCAAACAAATAAGAGAAAGTACTTTTTCACCCAGAGGATTACTGGTCTATGGAACTCCCTGCCAGAAGAAGTGGTGACAGCTGTCAGTCTTCACAGCTTTAAGAAAGGATTAGACAAGTTCATGGAGGACAAGGCTATCAATGGCTATAATTATGGCTACCTAAGGACAACCTCCGGGTTGGAGAGATAGGCAGGATATCTCTCAATGCCATTTCCAGGGAATCCTAAGCAGGTGAAGGCATCTCCTTGGGAATACCCTGAAGGAAATGGTGAGCCACTGTGTGAGACAGAATGCTGGACTGGATGGGCTATGGCCTGTTCCAGCAAGGCTGTTCTTATGTTCTTATATGTTCTTATGAGGTACAGGAAGATGTGTGCAGCTTGCTTTCCCTTGCTTCATACTCCCCACACAGAGCAGAGACTCGGCCGCAGCACCCCCCCACCATATGCGCCGGACATATGAAGCAAGGGGAAACAAGCTGCAGTTAAGTACCTGTCCTATAAGACGACCCCCGACTTTGGCACAGATTTTTCGGGGTTAAAAAGTAGTCTTATACGCCAGAAAATACAGTACATAACTATGTGGGGTTTGCTTTTGTACCGCTTGGTCTCGCTATTTTTCAAAACGTTTGACATGTTCGCTCCAAAGCAGTTGATTGGTTACATTACTGTGAATGCATAGGGTGGTGTGATTTGTAGTTTACCTCCTTAAATGGTAATAAAGCGGATAGGACGCTGGGATATGTATTTTTACCTCTGTTTTCAGCATTCGTGCTTCGGCAATGTTTTAAAACGTATGTTTGGATTGGCTGCGGCGTGCCTGAGAACGACTGAGAACGTTCTCTTTCTCATCGTAATTGGCTGCCGCTCGGCGAACCACGGCAAACCACAATGGTTTTGGGGTATTGAAGTTCTTTCCATTTCTTGCCGTTTGTGGGGCTGTTGCCCCCATGCCGGTTTTCTGAAACCTTAGTTGACCTGCGGACCCACTTCGGCCGTGTGCACGAATGGTGGGTGCGGGTCAGTAGGGCGAGGCATAGCAACCTATAGCCAGTTCCAACGGTTAACCCTTGGTTTTATAGGTTAAGATTATGCATTAGAATTTAAACTGGTTCATGTTGCCTTATTACACCCGGGAAAGACCTGAGAAGCAATCTTGAAGGTGACAAATCTCTTGATGGAGGGCTCTTTCCCTCTCCTCACTTTGTGTCTCTGCAGAAGGTTAAGTGAAAGAAACAAAGGTTGCAGGCAGACTCTCCCCTTCAGTACAGATGCTTCTCAGACAAGAGGAGGGAGGAGAAAGAAATATCCTGTGCTCAAAGCCCTAGCTTTGGTACACATTGGAAATTTTTGTGTGAATGACACAAGTGATTCAGGATTTGTCACTAGCTCAGGGCTATGTGGGTTGAAAGTTGTTCATGGGTGCAGCCTGTGTTGAGGAGGTGACGTGCTCCCTCCAGCTTCTTGGCTTCAATTCCCTCCAGTGTAAGAAGAATCCACCGCTTTCAAGGCAGCCTGTTCTACTGACAAATCCTAGCGATCTGTGCACAACAAATCAACTCTCCATCCCACCTCCACCCTCTAGTCCAGGGGTGGCCAAACTTTTTGGGCCATGGGCCGGTCACGTGATTTAGGGAACTGGTCACTATGGCCTGGGGGCTGGATCTGGCCCCCTATGCCAATTCATTTGGTCCATGAAGGCCTCATTCTCCTGGAAGTGGAAGTAAAATGTGCCCATATGGGCGCATTTTACTTCTGCTTCCAGGAGTGACGAGGGCTTTGTGGGCTGGATGAATTGGCATAGGGGCCCAGGTCTGGCCCCTGGGCCTTAGTTTGGGCGTCCCTGCTCTAGTCTATTGTCTTTCTTCTGATACTTCCCATCCTCAAAGCAAGAGCCCAATGTTTTGCTACAGATCAGGAGCAATGCACCTGTGGCCCTCTGGCCATTGTTCCATGCAAGATATGTCTCTTATCATAAAGTACACTGATGAGAGTGGACTTCCATTCAGGTTGCTGGAAATTCCCAAGCCCTGCTATATATCCCCTACTTCTGAAACATTAGAAGCCCTTTGCTATTGATCAACATGGACACATAATTGTGCTGTTCAGGAATCCCAAACAGGTTGAAGAGAATTGGACTTGGCCCTGTTGCCAAGACACCTGTTATTGGCTTGTGTCAATGATTAATGTGGTGACTAATGATGGGAACAAGGAAGTTATTGATGTGCATTTATGGGAGGGGGGACTTAGACATCTGCTCTCGTAAGAAGAAAATGGTGCGTATCTCAAACTGCTCCCTCTCCGACGAACATTTGCCACTGTCATCTGAGATCTTTCAAGGTGAGAATTGGGGGATCTGCAGAAAGATGGAAGAAAGTAGCAAACCCAGGGCAAGGTCAAAGTTGAAACCAGGGAAACATAACCCCAGGTTAGCAGAAGCACTACAGAGCTTTGTTTCAACCTCATTGTTGGAAAGTAGCCCAGTAATCAACTGCTTCCGAACATGCATGCAGCACTTTACCTGTACGCTTGAGTGAAGCTCAACCCGCCACTCCCAAAATATCCAAGTTCAGGAGAAAGGGATTCAGAGTTGGAAAATGTAGACAAGAGGCAGGTCACCTCTTCTTTTCTGACCCATGCAACAATCTCTTTCTGACAGTCATCAAGGGGCAGATCTGGATTTTCTTGATCCCAGTATTCCTGGGCCTTGTGCAGGTTGGCTTCTTCTTGGAACAGATAGGTTTCTTCCTACGCTACAAAATCAGCTCCCACCGCACCTGCCTCTCGCTTTGGATCCTAGGGGTATATCCGGTAAGAAAAGCTTAGATAATAAAAATCTTGCATGAACTAACACTTGGGTATTAATGGGAGGGGGCTTTACAGCCTAACATGTTTGTCCTTTGCCATTAACCTGATTGGTAAAGTTATTTCACCACTTCTAGAGGGGCTGTGGTGGCTCATTGGTTAAGAAGCTCACCTTGTTAGCTGGAAGGCTGGCAAATTGGCAGTTTGAGACCCAGGTACTGCATGACAGATCGAGTGCCTGTCTCTGTTCCAGCTCCTGCTAACCTAGCAGATCGAAAGCAAGACATTGCAAGTACTGTAGATAAATGGGGACCATTTGGGTGGGAAAAGATCTTGGGGACATGAAAGGAGGCTCATTCAGGCGTCCCCATAGCGGAGTTTCTCCAGCAAAAATCCTTTCAACCCAGAATAATTTCTGACATGAAATTATTATTCTTATACCACCTCTAGTATCCGAGGCAAGCCCGGCTCTCTCTATCAGTTTGTTTGTTTGTTTGTTTCTGTCATTTTGTTGATAGCCCTTTCTTCCTCTGGCATTTGACCAAGCAATAAGCATGGAGGTTCTCTCCCTGTGCTGAGGATTATATTTTCTCTACTTTTCCTTCTGACTGTAAATATTATACAGTAGATGGTAACAGTAAGTAAAAATATCTTTTTCTGCAGAAAATGCTTTCTGAACTTGGAAGGATGGAAGGCTGAGTCAAACTTGAGCTAATCAGGATCAAGCTCTAATCATGAGCAGAATTTGGGCTGCCACTTAACTACTGTACCATGAGGGTTCTCAATTATTATTATTTTTACCTCATACTCTGTTAACTGAAAGGGATAATCAACATTCCCCAGTAAGAATGGGGTAAAGAAACTGCTGCATGCTATCTGAGAATCCATACCTATTATCCCGAGTACCTCTCCTAGAAAACCTTATTGAACCTTTGAGTAAAAGATTTTTATGAGCAGGCGGTTCTGTAGGGTCGGCATATGTGAGAGGGCAACGATCACATTTAAAAAATGGCTCTAATGAATTATGGTGAAGTAATTCAATGAAGCCTCCAAACATTTCCAAATGTTGATTTCCTTTTTTAGACTGTGCTGGCATTTGCTCAAGGGGATTCTCATTTTCTCTTTGGAGATTTATTTATTTATTTATTTCTCATACTTCTATAGCTGCCTTCCATAGGGAGGGGGGGGATGAGCATAAGTATGTATATGTGATCTAGAACTGTGTGAAGTAATTGTGTTGCCTAGGGATAAGATACAGTTTAATCAAGGTACAGATGTTTTATAATCCATCCTGATCCTAAACCGTTCTCCTCTCCTAATAGGTGTTCAGCCTCACTTCTCTCATTGCACTGTTCATCCCGCGAGCTTCATTTGTCTGTAACTTTGTAGCTTCGATGTAAGTTTACTTTGATTTGGGGATTGAGTAGGCAGGTAGAATTAAATCTGGGGGTAAAAGTTTTGTGGTCAGGGAGGGAAATAAAATGGTTGGCTCTCTAGTCTAGATGTTCTCAAACTGGGGTTTCTAGCACTATCTATCATTACAATATAAACTGGGGTTTCTAGCACTATCTATCATTACTATATATAAAAAAATAAAGTTTGGTTTGGTAATTGTTGCTCCCAGAGTACTGGATGGCCCGCCCCTGGCAACTGATGGATCCAGATGGATTCCAGAGGGAAATGGGGGATTTTCCTCTGGATCGGCAACACGATTTGCCCGAGGCACTTGTTGACCTGTGGTATGGGACGACAACAGCTGCCTTGGATGTAATCGCTCCACTACGGCCTCTCAGAGCCCGTGGAGCTAGGTCATCCCCATGGTTCACTGAAGAACTACGGGAGCTCAAATGGGAGCTCAACCTCCTCTTTTTGGGGAAGGTACTGGAGAAGGCAGTGGCGCGTCAGCTGCAGGGGGTACTGGATGAAGCGGAATATCTGGACCCCTTCCAGTCAGGATTCAGACCTGGATATGGTACTGAGACTGCATTGGTCGCACTGGTGGATGATCTCTGGCGAGAGCGGGACGGCGGTCATCCGTCCGTCCTTGCTCTTCTTGACCTCTCAGCGGCCTTCGATACCATTGACCATGGTATCCTTCTGGAATGGCTCCGAGGATTGGGGATCCAGAGCACAGTGTGGTCCTGGTTTTCCTCATTCCTGAGGGGCTGGACCCAGTCGGTGTGGTTGGAGAGTGAGAGGTCCAGTCCTAGGCCCCTAAAATACAGGGTGCCTCAGGGCTCCATACTGTCTCCTCTCCTATCTACATGAAGCCGCTGGGTGAGATCATTCGTTCCCACGGGGTGCGGTACCATCAGTACGCGGATGACACTCAGCTGTACATCTCAGCCCGTGGGGACCCCAGTGATGCAGTCAAAGTCCTTTCCAGATGTCTGGAGGCTGTTGGGGCCTGGATGGGGGCTAACGGGCTACAACTGAATCCTAGCAAGTCTGAGTGGCTATGGATAAGAGGTCCTGAGTTATCCCGGGAGCTACCATCTTTGGTTTTGGATGGGACTATTCTGCCCCAGACTGACCCGGTGCGCAACTTGGGGGTCCTCCTGGATTCACGGCTGCTGCTAGAAGAACAGGTGGCGGCTGTAGCCAGGAGGGCTTTCGCCCAACTTCGGTTGATTCGCCAGTTGCGCCCACTCCTGGACCGGGACTCTTTGCTCATGGTCACTCATGCTCTGGTGACCTCCAGACTAGACTACTGTAATGCGCTCTACATGGGGCTGCCCTTGATGACCATTTGGAGGTTGCAGCTGGTCCAGAATGCTGCGGCCCGGGTGGTGATGGGGTGTGGACGTTATGCCCATGCCTCACCACTGCTTCGGGAGTTGCACTGGTTACCAGTCTGCCTCCGGGTGCAATTCAAGGTGCTGGTTTTGACCTTTAAAGCCCTATATGGTAGTGAGCCAGGTTACCTAAGAGACCGCATTGCCCTAAGGATGTCTGTCCGTCTGACCAGAGCGGACCGGAGGGGCTCCCTAATTGTGCCATCGGCCAGGGGGGCTCGCCTCTCTGGCACAAGGAGGGCCTTTTCAGTGTCTGCACCAGCCCTTTGGAACCTCCTGCCAGTGGAATTGCGTCTCCAGACGGAGTTGCTGCCCTTTAGGAAATAATTAAAAACCTGGCTGGCGGGCCAAGTTTAGGGTGCAGGTGGAGGGGTGGTTTCCGTTGGGTGGCTGGTTTAGAGGATTATGCGTACCCCCTCGGTTCCTTCGGTACCTGCACCCCTTTTTAGGGGGTGGGTTTTAATTCTGTTTTTATCGGGTTTTATCTGTTTTATGTTGTGATTGTGAACCGCCCTGAGTCAGACTTGGTCGAGTGGGTGGTATAGAAGTCCAACAATAAATAAATAAATAAATAAATAAAGTAAACATGGGGCTCAAAAAGGCAGCAAGCCAGAAGAAAATATGGCATATACAGATCCGCTGCCAGGATGCTCCTAAATCAGTGATGGCCAACCTTGGCACTCCAGGTGTTCTCGGAGTTCACTTCCCAGAAGCCCAAATCAACACTCCTGCTGGTCAGGGCTTCTGGGAATTTAAGTTCAAGAACACCTGGAACGCCAAGGTTCACCATCACTGTCCTAAATGAATCTGCTGTTCATGGCGTGGGCGAGAATCCTAGTCCATTGCTAGAGTAACGAAGTAAGATTTAACTTCTGCACATGGACCAGGGTGGGCATCTTGTCCTTCCCTCGAGGTAAGGGAATGTCTTAGGTTACGCCAGCCCTGCCAGGTCTACTGTCTGATCTGATTTTCCAGTGGGATGAGATGACACGTTTTTCTGTAACACCATTTATCCTTCTGGCTACAGCTACCACTCCATTACACTTTGGAAATTCCTTGCATTGATCCAAGACTTCTTTGGTGGTTCAGACCAGATGCTTGAACAACTGGTGGGACAACGTGTTTCTCCAAACCCTTTCCCCTGTTGCTGCTGTTGCTGCCTTCCTGAGATTGCTGCCAACCGGTAAGAGTCAGTAGTGGTGCTAGGCCAGAAGTCCCTTCCCAATTTTCCCCCTTCTCCATCAGATTGGACCAACTTTTATTTCCTCCATTTTGTTCTTACTTTTGCCTCATGTTTTTAGATTATAAGCCTGCAGGCAAATGCTTATTTTTATATCTAGAGCATATCTCAGAAGCAACTAGTAAGAAATAATTAGCTATTTGTAATTAATATCTTTTTTTTTGCAATAACCAAGGCATTGCTAAGTTATACTACTACTACTACTACTGAAATGAGGGATAACCTCACCTCTTTTTCAGTGAAACTGTAATCATTTTCAGATAAGAAGCAAAAGCAAAATACTGTATACTGTATATCTATTTAAAGGTAAAAATCTTGGGGCACCTTAAAGGCTAACTGCTATACAGTACAGTATTTGAATGGGAGTGCTCAGATACAAAATATGATAATTGTGATACTAGCTTTCTCCTTAAGATGTTCCACATATATTATGCAACAAGTTCAGAATACAGAATATAGACAGAATACTGAACCGCAGTTCCCTGATCCCTAGAACTGTTGATTAGACTTCTCCTAAGGCGTCAGGGGAGAAATTTCCTGTATGTTGTCATATAGATTTGTACAGTATTACAAGCTAAAAACTATACAATTATGAAAAGAGATGTGAAATTCTCAAGACTAATTTGGTGCAATTTACTTTAGTTTGCAATTCCTCCTTGAACCCTGGTGCTCTGTCAAATGTCTGATGTTCAGTGACAAACAGTATACAGTCCTGTAATAGCTTTTTTTGGTGTGCCATCAAGACAGTTCTGACTTATGGTGACCCTTTCAAGGTTTTCTAGGTAGAGGTTAGTACTTACACCTGGTTTCCCATTCCCGTCTTCTGGAGACACCCTGGGACTGTACAGCTTGCCCAAAGCCACACAAACAGGTTCTCCTCCTAGGAGGCACAGTGGGGAATCAAACTCCCAACCTCTGGCTCCACAGCCAGTTACCTAACTCACTGAGCTACCCAGCCGGTGATATTCATCTTCTTCAGCTGCCGTATCCATTCTGGATATTGGCTATCATCATGGTGATAGTCTTCCTGTTCTTAACTCCTCGGAACAGTTCTTCCAAGGACATTATCAGTAATAATAACATTCTTCAATCATTTGTCTTAGGACATAACCTACAGCAGTTAGGGTAACTATTAATCCATCCTTACTTTTCATTTCTCTTGACACTAGTAGTTCCGAACTTCGGTTGCTCAGATAGTGTTGGATTGCAAACTCCAGACAGCAGAGCTTAGGGGCAGAACTGTTGTCCAATCATCCATTGATTCATGTTTTGTTGGATCGGGGCTGTGAAGCGGCCCTTAGGGTCCCGGAGGAGACTGGTCAAGGAACGACACGAGACAAGATGGAGCGAAGACCAGTGGTTTATTGAGGGAAAATCATCATCATATATAGGAATTCAAGGCAGCGTGTGATAGAATCGTCATCTGACAGAAAATCACATCACCCATTTACCCGGGTTAATTGGGAACTTCTCTTGGGGAAGTTAATTAACTAAGGCAAATACTGACAGGGGAAGTCCATTGTTCATGGCTTACACAAAAGTAAACATGGCCACTATTTGCACTCGGGCTTGGGCTAATCTGCAAGTGTGGAATTACCTAATTCCTAACTTGAGTTAGCTATTCAGCTTCCTCCTGCCGAACTGCCTGCCAGGCCAGATATGAGTGAATCGATCTTATGACTATTAATCCGCACCCCAATTTCTGTACCCGCAAAGGCCAGTGACCAGGAGCCTCCCTCAACCGGTGTAACCTTTGTCAGGGACAATGTTTGGAGACTACTGATAATAAATCAACTCTTTCATCTATTTCTTCCTTTCTGCAGAACAAACTTGCGGTGTATGACACTGGCTGTATACCAGCTCTCTCTGATCCGGACCATCCTCTTTTTTGTCACCCTGATTCTTTGGACTGATGAGAAATACGACTATGGTGATGTGAGTAATTCCAGCCCTGAGATTCATGGCCTTTGGGCAAAGAATTAAGGGATACTTAGGTTACTGATTAAGTGCAGAAAGGCTATCTGGTATCACTACTGATGCAGGATGAATGCTTTCCTTGGTCAAATGGTAGATGGCAATTGTACAGACCCCTTAGAGTTTGGGTTGATAGGTATCTTCACTTAGTTGAAGAGGAACTGGATGGTGTAACAACTGCCAAGGCTGTTGAATCAAATAAAAATGCTATACCAAGGAAACACCAATTCAACAAATTGATGCGCATTATTGGTATTAGTCAGAATTCTCTTGGTATTAGCATAAGGCTTGCATTAATTTGCTTTGGATAACTGATTAGTTGCCAGGTTGAGTCTCATGCCTGATCACATACCCGACTGCACAATTAAGAAGCACCCCATCAATTAACCATAATTAGCCGTGAAATATTATATAACCCTTATGCAAACACCAGTAGGAGTCCAGCTGTTGTATCACATGATTTATTCTATAGTTTTAAACTACTGCATATAATTTACCAGTGAAACCTACAACATGATAGCTGGAATCCTGTTACTTAGCGTAGTAAGCCACAACTAGAGTTAAGCCCATTGAATTGTTATGGATTTGGCATGTCAACTCCTCCCCAAGTTCCACTGATTCAATGGTTGTAACTCTAATTGCAATTTACGATGCTAAGCTGGATTTCAGCCAGTGTTATACTGTGGAAGTGGTGACTGTCGTGACTTAGTGGTTAAGACGCTGAACTTGACTACTGGAAGGTCGGCAGGTCAGCAGTTCAACACCCAAGTACTGCACAATGCAGTGAGCTTCCTTCTCTGTTCCAACTACTGCCAACCTAGCAGTTTGAAAGCAAGGGAATTACAAGTAGATAAATAGGTACCACTTGGGTGGGAAGGTAAGCAGCATTCCATGTGTCTTGTCATGCCTGCCACATGTCCACGGGAACATCTGCAAACACAGCCAGCACTGGCTCTTTGGCTACAGAGATGAGCACTGAAAATTAAGAGTCAGATTCGACTGGCTTTCAAGCAAGGGCGACCTTTACCTATACCAGTGATGGCGAACCTTGGCACTCCAGGTGTTCTTGGACCTCAATTACTAAAAGCCCAAGTCAGTACTCCTGCTAATCAGGGATTCTGAGAATTGAAGCTCCAGAACATCTGGAGTGCTAAGGTTCGCCATCACTGACCTATACCACGGAATACCCCTGTTCATGACCGTCCATTTCATTCCATCTTACTCCCAACATGTTTCCTCCCCAAAGATTGATCTGCACTTATTGGCCATTGAGCAGTACAGGGATCCAAATCCCCCCCTTTCAGACCTGGGAAAGAAAAGAAAAATCAGGGATCACGACTGAGAAACTGCCATATTCAAAGCCTCACTGAGCTTGCCATAGAAGGTGCCTGGGTGGGGGATATACAAAGGCCAGTTTTAGGGCTTGAAGTACTTCCCCCCTTTTACCTTTGTTTGTGGGGTATGTGTGGAAAAGGAAGGCTGTCTGGTTCTGGATGTTCCAAAGTCTTTCCGGCTCTACTTCCAACATGCTGCATTTTACCCTGCAACCAGATTGCTAACAGCAGAGCAAAAACTCATGGTGCTTCATCCCAGAAAGTGGTTTGGGAGGTGGGACAGAGTTCCCATTACTTTTGCAAACTCCCTTTGTTGCAGGCAGACAGGGAGATCTCCTCCATCAAGCAGATTGGGGACATCCAGTGATGCGCTGCAAAAAAAATTACTACCCCACGCTGGGCGTGGCTAACTATGTGGGTGTGGCTAACTCTGTGGGCCATACCATGGCCTGGGGTATGGAAGTGGGAGTGGCCTGGGGGAAATTCCGCTACCGGTGCCTGGAGCATCACATCACTGGGGACATCCTCCCAAGGAGGATAGGACTGCTTGCTTTAGAGTTTTTCGAGGAGGGATTTTCAAAAAAAATTACTTGGTTGGTAGTCAATCTCTGCTTTCTTTAAAAAAAAAGATTTGCACATGCCAGTGAAACAATTAAAGGGTAAACTGAGATTCTTCTTTCATGTCTTGATCAAACCTTGGACTGCCAGAATGAAGCCACTTTCTTGGCTTTGTCGTTGGCCAACTTAAATCCCCACCGGTGCATGTTTCTAGCAGTCATCTGCAGACCAGTAAATGAGCCGGATTCTGTATCTCTCCACATTCACACAGCATGTGGTTGTCTGCCAGCAGCCTCCACGAGCATGTTGGTCTTGCGTTTAGGGACTCTGACCTCCAGCCTCAGCCACTTGTATTCAGGGTCCTCCAAGTGACGTAGGGGAGGTTGAGTTCTTCAGATGTATATCCTCCTTTAATGTTGTTCCTTGCCCAGTGAAGTTCTCCCTCCATCTTCTAATTTGTTTTTGCTCTTGTGCAACCTCAACAGTGTTTGTTCTTGCCATAAAGCTCTTCCTGGATCTCAGCTGGTGGACTTTAGTTCATATCTGTTCAGAAGATGTTGAGGGTCCTTCTCTTTCTTAGTTCTGAGATATGAATTGCTAAGAGGAGAACTAGAGCGGTTTGCATCTCTTTCTTTTCACTCAGGTGGGCTACAACAGCCCAAACTCCTACATCAATGTCATCATTGGCATCTCCACCTTCCTCTCCTTCTATGGCTATTTGCTCTTCTACAAAGCCACCAAGCCAGCTCTCAGTGGCTACAGCTTGCGCTTCAAATTTGTCTGCATCGTTGTGGTCTTGGTCCTCTGTGGCCTGCAGAGTGGGATCCTGGAGACGATGGGGGCCGTGGGGGCCATCCCATGCAGCCCACCTCTCTCACCTGTTAGCCGCTCCCAAAGTAAGTAGTCCTTCTGTCTAAGTCTGTTCTTTAGCAGTAAGCATGCTGGGTTGCTTTTTAAGGTATCTGCAGAGTCAGAACTTTTCAACCTCTTCACAAATGATCTAGAAGTAGGAGGAAATAGCAAGGTAGCCAAATTTGCTGACGACACTAAATTATACAGGGTAGTGAAAACTGTGAGAGATTGTGAGGAGCTCCAGAGGGATCTCTCGACACTGGGGGAGTGGGCAAAACAGTGGCAAATGAGCTTCAACATTAGTAAGTGCAGAGTGATGCATGTTGGGGCAAAGAACCCCAATTACATTTATAAACTGATGGGGTCTGAACTCTCTGCGACAAACCAGGAAAGGGACCTTGGTGTCCTGGTGGACAACTCAATGAAGGTGTCAACTCAGTGTGCCTCAGCAGTGAAAAAAGCAAACTCAATGCTAGGGATCATTAGGAAGGGTATAGAAAATAAGTCAGTAAGTGTCATTTTGCCTCTTTATAAATCTATGGTGAGGCCCCACCTGGAATACTGCATACAGTTCTGGTCGCCATACCTCCAGAAGGATATTATGGAGCTGGGAAAAAGTGCAGAGGAGGGCAACCAGAATGATTAGGGGACTGGAACACCTTCCTTACCATCTGAGGCCACAACGGTTGGGCCTCTTCACTCTTGAACGACGGCGTCTAAGAGGTGACCTGATTGAAGTTTATAAAATCATGCACGGTGTGGACAAAGTATATAAGGAAAAACTGTTTCCCCTATTGCATAACACTAGAACTAGGGGACACTCCATGAAACTTTTGGGCACTAGTTCTCAAACAAATAAGCAAAAGTACCTTTTCACCCAGAGGATCACTGGTCTATGGAGCTCCCTGCCAGAAGAAGTGGTGACAGCTGTCAGTCTTGACAGCTTCAAGAAAGGATTAGACAAGTTCATGGAGGACAAAGGTATCAATGGCTATAATTATGGATACCTAAGGACAACCTCCGCGTTGGAGAGATAGGCAGGATATCTCTCAATGCCATTTCCAGGGAATCCTAAGCAGGTGAAGGCATCTCCTTGGGAATAATACCCTGAAGGAAATGGTGAGCTACTGTGTGTGACAGAATGCTAGACTGGATGGGCTGTGGCTTGTTCCAGCAAGGCTGTTCTTATGTTCTTATGAGTTCGATTCTCTACTGTGTGTCCTGGGAGAAAAGCCAGCTTATGAAGCCATGGGCAAACTGCCCAGTCTCAGGCCACCACCAATGGGAGGGAATGGTAAACTACTTCTGTGTATTATCCACCCAGAAAACCCTAGAAAGGATTGCCATAAGGCCAAATTAACTTGGCCTTTATTGACCATTTCAAAAGTATCTGTCCAGCCAGAAGAACAAAAAAAAAAAAAACTTAATTCTTGGGATGGGGTGAAGAATGAAAGCTAAAAAAGGCTGAAGTTTTCAGGTACTACTAGATCCTCTTTTTTACTTTCCCAGTGATCTACTACCAATCGCTGGCCATAGAGATGTTCTTAATCAGCATATTTGCTCGTTATTCTTTCCGAAGAGCTGAACCACAACTAAATGCCCAGAGGGCCACACATCATCAAGACTCCCAAAGGGAGGGAGCCCTATCGAATAAGAACAATCCTGCAGACGATACCTCCATGCAAGCAGCAAACCCTGCCTATCTCTGCGATGAAACCGTCTGTACGATTGAGCATTCTCCACTGGATCAATTAGATTTCACTGCAGAGCAACCGGTGGGCAGACAACAGGAACGATGGGGACTGGGCCGCAGGCAACCAGCAGCAGTCCAAAGAGCAGAGGGGCTTAAGGGAAGCCTACCACCTCCAAAACCTGGGACTGAACTGCCTTCAACTGGAATCCAAATCCAAGCTCAGGTTATCAAGGTGGACGATGATGGGATCACTGTTGTGTAAACTTCTGGGGACACAGAGAAAGCTCTGCCAAGGTGATGAACCCAGTAATGCCAGCCTTGTTGCTTGGGGAGGTGAGGGAAAGGTGTGCGCGTGCACCTATAAGGTACAGCTTCATAAGAAAGTTGACAATCCATCTATATCCAACAGTGAGTGTTCCATTTGCTAATTATATTTTTAAACAGTTTCAGAATACAGTGGAACCTCGCTTAACAAATGGCTCCGTTAACATAAAAATCGCATAAGAAAAGGAAACCCATAGAAAATAGTGGCTTGGTTTACAGAATTTGGGGGGAAACAGACTAATTGGTTTTCAAATCCTTCCTATGGGAAACTGAATTTTAGTTAATGTAGTATGGTTTTCAATGCATTCCAATATGAAATTGCACTCAATGCATTCCTATGGGAAATTCGGTTAAAATAATTTTTGCTGTAATAAACTTCCCAGAAAATGTATTAATTATGTTAACTGAGGTTCCACTGTAGTTATAAAAAGGCAAGTGTAGCTTACGGTTAGAATAGCAGGATGAATCGCTAAAAAATGATGCATATAAACAATAATTTCTACTGCATCCTTTGTCATACAGAATACTATATAATTTGACCCTTTTATTTGTTCTTTGCAAAGGGTTTTGTGAGGTAGGTCAGGCCAAGAGAGCACCACGGAAGCTGAAGCTACCCGTTGCTTATGAAATCTGAACCTCTACCTCACAACACACTCTTGCCATTTGTTGCCCTTGCCCAAATCCAATGGGATTATCGGCCCTCCCTGCTGTCCAGGATGCCTGTTTCCTCAACCTGAGGCGGCAGAGGAATGCAATGGACAGACAGCAACGGCACAGGTAGGCTTGCTGGTGAAGCTCCCCATTTATGCTGCATGGATCAAGGGGGCGTGGATGGAGCTTGGGTTCATGCTAGTGAAAAAATAGCTCTTTACAAGTTAAAATGGTTCCATTTTTAAAATGCTGTTTTGATTATTAGGGATTTAGGGAATTCTCTTTTCTCTTTGGGGGAATGAAATTTTAAAAATCCTGTGAACTAAAGGAGGATTAAAAGAAATGTTTTTGAATTAGGAGAGGCTAGAACAGGGGTGCCCAAACTTTTCGGGCATGTGGTACAGTAGGCCAGTCACATGGTTCCTCCCACCAGAAGTGGAAGTAAAACGCGCCTTGCAATCTGTTTTGCAACAGGATGAAATAATTTTTAGGCTCCCATTTTCTCTGCTTAAAGCAGGGGTACCTAAACTGCGGCCTGTAGGCTGGATCCAGCCCCCAACGCCAATTCATCTGGCCCACACCGCCCTTGCTGCTCCCGGAAACGGAAGTAAAATGCACCCGCGTGGGCATATTTTTCTTCCGCTTCCAGGAATGGCAAGGGTGGTGTGGGCCGGATGAATTGGCTTCAGCGGCCAGATCCAGCCTACGGGCTGCAGTTTGGGCACCCCTGGGCTAGAAGGTACAACTCCATGCTTCTCCTCCACATCTCTGACAAGGTCATGTAGACAGTTCCTCCAGGGCATTTATGACCTCTGCTTCTGAACCCACTGCCCCCTTCTCTTGCTGCTGCTGAGATTCCTGGAGCTGAGGCTGGGGCGAGAGTTCTTTGGTAAGAAGATTGTGTTTCTTTAGAAAACAGGCTTCTTCGTAGGGAGGGTGGATGGGGGGCTGAGTGGGAGGCAGATAAGTATACTCCTTCTCTGGATCCAGCTGCCCAAAAGAAAATCAGAGACAGAAAATGAAGTTAGTGATCCAGCTACCCTTGTCCCCTTGGCTAAATGCCAGACTGGCAGGAACTCTTCTGCCAACATTCATTCTCTATGGCTGGCCCTCATTTCCCCCATCCTGCACTCTTCGCATTGTCTTGCCAACAATTGCTAAAGGTAAGCAGCAAGGTATCTGAGTATTCAGAGCATTCTGAATGGCACGACTCAGATGCCTTATTCAGACGCCACTTCATCAAAGCTCAAGGGACAGAAAAGACACATGGGGCTCACACTGATCCTATAAAGGTGCTGAGCACCTTGGCCCAGATTAAAGTACTGCTTCTGATTGCTTCTAGATCCACAGCCATCCAATAATTTACATATTCTTACCCGTAGAGGATAGGTCCGGTCAGAGTCATAAGCGCTTAGATCGCCACAGGCCAGGAAAGGGACGATCACCCGGTTCGGACCTTCTAACTGATTGAAATCTACATCTGCGTGGAACGGGAAATTTTGGGAAAGTGTCAACCGCAGGGAAAAAACCCTTCCACATTTGTACACCATCTGCTTGCCTGACTGCCTCTCCCCCAACACCAAGGGTCCCTGTATAAGTCATGCTTCTTCCTGGGTTTGTTCTCTGTCCCTTCTCTATTCAGGAAGTCTCACATACCTATTTTATAATATTTGGTTCTCTGCCAGTAAAGAAACATCTAGCCAACTTCCGAAATAAATCCCAACACACATTATTTTTTGTATATCAAGGGAGCTTATTTAAGCAGAAAGATACTCATGGCAGAAGTACTTTCACCTGTTTCTGCAATGTTGCTTCAGGGGGGAAAGTTCCAATACAGTACTTGGTATCACTTCCCACTGGAGAGGGACAGTAAACCTCAGACAGGTTCGAATGCAGTCCCCAACATCACCCCCACAATAATGTCGTTCCTATGCACTAACAACAAGGGACCATAAAGAAAATAAAATAATATAGTTTGCCTGGAGACTCAGCATCTAATAAGATTACATTTTAGTAGCAAGAAAAGATTAAGAAATAAAGACCACAACTGTATGAGCTGAAAATCATGAAAACCTATGAAGGAAAACCTATTTAACAAAAAGCCCATTAAAATTACAGGAGGGACTTTGGAGGTTGGGAGAGAGATTCCAAATGACAAAGAATGAAACCCTGCAGCTCAACTAAAGAAAGAGGACTGAGGTGAGAACCAGAGGGCAAATCAGGAGTTTATGCAATAGAGAAAACTTGAGGTGACGACAAAGACTTTGAAAGGAAATAAAGAAAAAAGCAGAAGGGGTACACAGAGTGATTGCACTCCAGGAGTGTTAATCCAGTATCCTTCTAAAGTTTACAAGGATCCTTTAATGCAGAACAGCATGACTGCTGCTCTATGAGAGATGAGTAGGACTGGAATGCTGAGCCTGAGGAAGATAGGTTAATGTATGGTCAAGGAAGGCACATTCCTATGCCCAATTATCTACCATCAGTGGGACGTGCTTCTAAATAGACATGTACGGCATTGCTCTGTTTGTGGAACTGTGCAAGGGGCTTGCTGGCCTTATTCCTAGGCACTTGGTTATGCTACTTCTCTATACCAGGTCCATTAAGTACTGCAGAGCACACAGAAGTAGCACTACCACACCAGATTTATAGGAGACATGACAAATTTTGGCTGCCACTGATGTAAAAGCTTTGACAAAAGAACATAATGCCTGCAGAAAATTATCCAATATCTTATTTCAGTGAGGTAGGTGGGAATTATGACCATCCAAGCCACATTCTAGCTGTATTACATATGTACTGTGAATATGCCTGCCACAAATTACGTTCTCAATTCATAACACGATCGGGGAAGGACACAAATCCTGATGTGTTACGGTTAATTAAGGGGTACACAGAAAGAGCCTCCTCAAAGATTGTGGTATTTTGGAACCACAATCGGGTGTACCCTGTTAACGGCATCCTTGTGTTGCTGCCTAATCTTTCTCACATTTGGTCAGGTGAAAGGAACTGCAGAATGAATTCAATGAAAGGTGCCTTCATTTCACGTCTGGCCTAGACACGGAAGACGGCGGTTAATGAAAGAACCATCTGCTCCCAAACTGTACATGACATGACAATTCCTTTTAGTCCTCCTCCGCAGCAGCTGTAGACAGATCAATCTTTGTCCTCCTACTCATGAACAAGATGTCTAGCAACTGAACAATTTGCATGTTCTCCAGAATGGGGTTTCTTAAATGTACCAGCTCCTGCAAGTATCACAGAGGCTCATCTTGCTAGATATTCTCCTGAATTGATTAAAAAAAACCTTCCTAAAACCAAGGATATACTGCAAGAACGCTTGGCAGAAGGTGTCAAGCAATCACAGCTTTGGATATATGTCAACCTATCGCTTAAATGGCTAAGCAATTGTCCCTCTTGTGACCATGAGAAGTTGAACTGGTAAACAAGGAAGCAACTTTTGCTCCTCTGTTGCATCTCCTGTCAAAAGGCTAATCTTGCTGGCTGAAGGAGCTTCGAAGAACTTTAGGCATCTCAAAGTACTTTTTGAAATAGGCATCTGAATGATATGACAATCCAAAGAAAGGATGACTGATCAAATCAACAGCTCAAAAGATTACAAAGAATTCTCCTGGATAAAGGAGCTGAGTATTTTCAGTGAACCTAATGCAGGAAGGGGTGTGTATGCTAAACTTCCATGGCTTTGTTTTATTCATGAGTAGACCAGGCACTATGCACTCAGGAAATGATTCCACTGGAAACAATCTGTTCCTTCTCAACATTACATTGTAGATAGTGGCCTCTAGTGGTTACCTCTGGTAATGCACCTTGGAAATAAAACAGGTACAGTACTTCAGGGATTTTGCACTGAATATTTCTGCAACATTGGATTACTGAATCTGTGGATATGGAGGGCAATCTGTATCATGGGTTTCACGGATTTTTCACAGAATATTTTTGAGCTGTGGATATGTTAAACTATGGATACCAAACCTGCAGATACCATGGGCCTACTGTATTTTAGACTTCCTGGTCAGTGTTGGAAAAAAGAACAATTCAATATACAGTGGACCCCTGAATAACGACAAAGCTTGGTTCCCCAAGTCATGTCGTTATTGGGATTTTGTGGTTATACGGACTGAATTTTTTTTTGCACATTTTGGGGTCTCCACCCCTGCCACCTCTGGGAGGCTTGGGGACCTGATCTGGGCTGTTTCTGACACCCCCTGACTTTTTTCAATGCTGCTGCAAGCCAAAATGCTGGGGGAAACCCCTTCGTCAGCTGCAGGTTTTGGCTTGCAGCAGCGTCGGAAGAGGTCAGGGGGTGTCGGAAACAGCCCGGATCAGGTCCCCTGAGCCTCCCAGAGGTGGAGGAGACCCCAAAATGTGCAAAAAAAAAAATGCCGTTATGACGGAGGTTTTTCTGCACATTTTCGGGTCTCCACCACCCCTGCCCACCCTCACAAAAAGGCAGCCCACCCCCCCACCCCACAAGAAGGAAGACTGATCCCCTACATTTCCAGCTGATTGCGGGTAAAAGAAATTGCCATTTTTGAGTCCCTGTTTCAGGCTCTCCTGGTCCACAGCAACGTCAGGGGTGCTTGGAGGACCTCTCCTGCGCAAACCCCGTCTTCCTACGACCTTCCTGAGCCGCGCTAGAAGTGAAAACAGTTGTGTCTGCCATTTTGCTTTTTGTTTTTTCTGTTTCCAAAACGGCGGATTCAACTATTTTCACTTCTAGCGCAGCTCAGGAAGGTCCTAGGAAGATGGGGTTTGCGCAGGAGAGGTCCTCCCAGCCCCCACCCCAACGTTGCTGTCAACCCAGAGAGCCGGTAACAGGGACCCGAAAATTGTGATTTTTTTTCACCCGCAATCAGCTGGAAAGGTAGGGGATCAAACGCGATGAACCGCATAATGACGCTATGGCATTATTCGGGTCATGGCTTTTCCAAAAATATGGCATTGTTATGCGGTTTCAGCATTGTACGGATGCCTCGTTATTTGGGGGTCCACTGTACTTACATCTAGAGACAGAATCCTATTGGTTAGTAAATGTGTGCAAGAGGATGAATTTGCCATCCATCTATTCAGTTTCTAGGTTAAAATAGCTAATAGTGGAGTCACCACCTTCCAAGGAAGACTAGTAAAGGTCGCCCTTGCTCAAAAGCCAGTCGTATCCGACTCTAGGGTTCGATGCTCATCTCTGCTTATAGCCAAAGAGACAGTGCTGTCTGCATCTGCAGACGTTTCTATGGACATATGGCAGGCATGCCTAGACACCGGAGTGCACAGAACACTGTTTACCTTTTCACCAAAGTGGTCCCTATTTCTCTACTTGCAATTTCTTGCTTTCAAACTGCTAGGTTGGCAGGAGCTGGGACAGAGGATGGGAGCTCATTCCATCATGCAGCACTCAGGTCTTGAATTGGTGACCTGCCGACCTTCCAGTCATCAAGTTCAGACTCTTAACCACTAAGCCACCACAGCACCCCCACAGGAAGTCTACTCCCCTACTAATCACTCTTTAGTGCCCCATCACCCGTAACCATTCTGTCTTCCCCTCATCAACTTTCTTATTAGCTTTCTTTCCACCCACAAATGACCTGCACTTGCTCAACAGCACACAGCACAAGGGCACACTTAAGAAACATCCCTTCTCTTTCAAGATTCCTCTTACCATAGCAGTGATCCAGTAGGGGGTTGGACATGTTTGGCACATAGCCTTCAGGGGGGCTGTAGTTTCGACAAATCACAAAGGCTTCTGAAAGAATGGCAAAGAGGTTAAAGCTTTAGGAATCACTGTTCTGGCATTTTGCACTAAAATATCCAATTCAAATCACTTGTAATCCCCCCTCCCCAATTCAAATAACATATACCAAAATTCATGAGGGACCACCCAATTGGCATCAATTTGCTCTGGAATCATTGACAGAGATTAAAGCCAAACTCCCATGCTTTGTTCACTACTGTAATTCAGAAACTCGCCAAATGGTGCCAAACGTTCTTCTAGATCAGGGATTCTCAACCTCCGGCCCATGGTACCAAATAATCCGGCCCTCACCCCAGCCACCACCACTGTTGGAATCAGACCCGGACTCATTTGCAGCAGGCATAAACAGCGCCCTTAACTGTTTGATGGAGCGTGATCTGTCCCCCAACTTTAAAAGGTTGAGAAGCCCTGTTCTAAATGATTTCCACTTCTCAATGGCTTCCCTTGAAGTCAGTGGTTGCCCCAGATCAGTGATTCCCAAACTATCTAGAAGAAAGCAAAGAGGAGGAATACAAGGGAAGGCACAAAAGGGCCACTCCTGGAACACCTAAGCTTCTCCAAAACCACTTCCTTCCAAACATCAACCTGCATTTGCAAGCATGACTAACGAGAGGATTTTTGTTTGTTTTGAGATGAAAGCTGAGGCCCTAGTGACATCAGATTCTGCCCCATTTTGTGCCAGACACCCCCACACACAAACACACACTGAATGGCAGACTACAAATTATCAAGTTTGGGGGGAAAAGAAGAAGAAAAAACTGCTTGCCAACTCACCAATGCTGGAGTTACGGCTGCTTCGAGGTTTTGCACATGTCACATCGGGGAAGAAAATCCGCAACTGGGAATAAAGAAGAGTGACATCTTTCCCTCGAAATATCTGAGATGGGAGAATAAAAAGCTGCATTATGATATCATCATCCATCCAAACAGGTGTTCTTGGACTTCAGTTCCCAGAAGCCCTGATCAGCACTCCTGCCAAGGTTCGCCATCATTGTCCTAAACCAATCAGGGTTGGTGTGGGACTAACCAGTTGGTGACACTGAATCCACGAGCACCTAATGCTGTCTGGAAATGAGTATACAAAACAAACTCAACATTTAGCTCAGCAATCAAACTCTGTGGCTCTCACCAGCCTGGGCCTCTCACTTTCCAACTTCATCAGGCACCATCATCCACGGATCAACAGAAGGCACATGAGGAAGCCTTGTGCCATAAGAGACTAGAAGCGAGTGGGGGTGGGGGGCAATCACCGCACCCATCGACTCTTGCCCGATCACCTACATCACTCACCTTTGCCACAAAAGTCCCTCCTTTTTTAAGCACATGTGTAGTAATATTCAGAGCCTAGAGAAAACAGAATAAAGGGATCACAAATAAAACCCTTTGAGCCTTGAGATGCAGCAAAGATCTCTACAGTGTTGGCAAGCTAAGATCATGTCACCAGGATTCCACAATAATTCTGATCATAAAAACAAAAGAGAGAAAGGAGAAAGGGACTGCTGTGGAATTTCCTCTCTCCACAAACAAGGCTAGTACTCAGACATGACGCCAGGGATATTGAGCTAAAAAAGGTCCTGCCTGAAACTCTGGAGAGCTGGGGGACTGACTGGTCTGATTCAACACGGTGTAAGTTCTTGTTTGTAAAATGGGCGGAAGGGAGCTGTCTTGCATTCCTTGAACTTCCAGGCTATGAAGGGGAGAATCTTGGGCTATAACATCCACATTCCTTACAATTGGCAAGGTTGGCCTTTGGCTATTGGCAACCTGGAAATGCACAGAGGATTAAAAGTCCCTGTACTTAATCATGTGCATAAGTTTCCTTTTTGCCCCAAAGCACTCGTCAACTGGCTAATGAAGCATAAGCAATAGATCAATGCTTCTCAACCTTTGGTTTTTGGACTCCAATTCCCAGAAGCCTAAGCCAGTACTTGGGCTGATCAGTGTTTTGGGGGAATTGACTTAGGCTTCTGGGAATTGAAGTCCAAAAACCAGAGGTTGAGAAGCACTGCAATAGATGAAGCATTAGGCTGATCTCTCACTCGTGTGTCTCAGTTTACTTTGCTGCAGCTGATACAATGCCCTGACTCAGTAGTCAAATGTTAACATATCAGGTGCATTAACTATCTTGCTTTCAGGGGGAAAAAATAAATGCCTCTTAAAAATATAGGTTTGTTCCATGGAACCAGCTGCTGAGCACATGACTTTTTGATCCTGGCAGTACTCTATTTTAAATCCCCAAAGTTTTCCACACCAAGAGTTAAAAATCTAGAGCATGATCTAGCTTGACATAAAACTCTAATGCACTGCAGCTAAAGAAATCACTGTTACTCCATCTATGTAAAGCTTCCATGGCCATCCAGTTCAATTTGGCCACTACTTGGTAAGAGGTAAAAAAAAGAAAAGAAATACTCACAGCGAGTAATAGCTGAGCCTGAATGTACTCATCAATGTCATGGAGTCCAGTCACTGGGAAAATAAGCAAAGCATATATTGTGTATACATGGATTCTCTTCATAAGAACAGCCTTGCTGGAACAGGCCACAGAAGCCCATCCAGTCCAGCATTCTGTCTCACACAGTGGCTCACCATTTCCTTCAGGGTATTCCCAAGGAGATGCCTTCACCTGCTTAGGATTCCCTGGAAATGGCATTGAGAGATATCCTGCCTATCTCTCCAACCCGGAGGTTGTCCTTAGGTAGCCATAAGTATCCCGTATTGGCCAGGATTTCCCGTTTTTCAGCGCTTGTTCCTCCCCTTTCCCACCGCCGTCCCGCATTTGAATGGTGGGGAAAGGGGTTACTGCGCATGCGTGCCCATGGTATGCATGCACAAACAGGTACTGCCCACGCATGCATACCATGGGCATGTACTTTCCTATATTTTGTGGAGCCCCACTTGACGGGTATGATTGTCTTTTCCCGTGAGGCTATTATGCAGCAGAGCATGGCCACCACATACCATCAGGGGCTCCATCACAAACTACCAGGTCGGCAGGATGCCCCTCAAAATGGCGAATTATCTCCTGGGCTGTAGAGACCTGAAAAGAAAATGAGCGAGGGAGATGTCTGCCAACCAAGAAAGGCTGCTCCTTGGGTAACATCTGGGCTTGAGCAGAGGTTAGGTGGACTTTTTAGCTGCACTGGGCAACATATACCTTAGTAATGTCTCCCTGGATTTGGATGACTCCCGGCAATGGCGCCATGGCTTGCAAATCTACAGCCACTATTTTGACATCAGAATTCTTAGCATCATCTCCTCTGTGAAGAGAAGGAAAGAATGGAAAAAGTCCATGAGTTTCTTTGTTTCCTTTATGGGGCAGCAACACTGTTGCTCAAAACACTGTTTTTTGCTTACGTACTTGAGCTTTCGGCTCAAAACTTGACTCCAGCTTCCCGGTGCAGCACAGAGGTCCACGGCCCGTGACACACCTGGAAAGGACCAGACAAGAGTAAAAATCAGGCAGTGCCACTGTTGGAAAAGCAATGAGAGAATGGGATTGCCTTCCTGACTGATGGTGATTTGAGATGACCTGCAAAAAAACCAGAAGTCTCCAGCTTTGTTGAAAGCCACATGGAGAATCTTGCTTCTGCATACCAAAGATCTGTATTGTCCCCTTTAAAACAAGTTTGGGATGCTGTGTGTGTTGGAAACAAAGTCTTTTCTGATTAACCTCCCACCTCAGGGACAAAAATAAGTCAGGAATTTGCATCTCTCAGCTAAAATTTAAGTTGCAAAACATGAAAAAGGAGGAACCAGCTTGTCAATACATTTCAAACACCCCACCCCATCCAGCAGCTTCATTCCACAAAATAGTATCAACAGCCACAGGCAAATGTGCTACTAGTGGAATGCACTCCTTTTCAATTGAAGATACCTAAGCAGATACTTCGACCAAGATCTGGGCAACTAGTGGCCTTCCTGGTTGCTGTCAGTCTACCCTTTGGCTACGCCAGTTAGGGCTGGGGGAGGGAGGGGGGAGAAACTGTATAGTAAAACCCCAAGTTACGATGGAGGTTCGTTCCAACAGCCTCCGTCATAACCCCCCAAAAATGGAACCCGAAACATCCATAGGGATGCATTGAAAAATTAACAAAGGTCCCGAATTGATCATTGTAAACTGAAAAAAATACATTAAACATTTGTAAACCAGGACAGCATTTCCATAGGATTTGCCGTTGTAAACTGGAGCAAACTTAAACCGAGGCGGTTGTAACCTAGTGTTTTACTGTACAGTGGACCCCTGAATAACGACAAAGCTTGGTTCCCCAAGTCACGTCGTTATTGGGATTTTGTCGTTATATGGATGGAATTATTATTTTTTCCACATTTTGGGGTCTCCTCCACCCCTGCCACCTCTGGGAGGCTCGGGGGACCAGATCCGGGTTGTTTCCGACACTCCCTGACCTTTTCCGACGCTGCTGCAAGCCAAAATGCTGGGGAAAACTCTGTCAGCTGCAGGTTTTGGCTTGCAGCAGTGTCGAAAAAGGTCAGGGGGTGTCGGAAACAGCCCGGACCAGGTCCCCTGAGCCTCCCAGAGGTGGCAGGGGTGGAGGAGACCCCAAAATGTGCAAAAAAAAATCTGTCATGAAGGAGGTTTTTCTGCACATTTTGGGGTCTCCGCTACCCCTGCCCACCCCCACAAAAAGGCTGCCCACCTCCCACAAGAAGGAAGACTGATCCTCTACCTTTCCAGCTGATTGCGGACAAAAACATTTGCCATTTTCGGGTCCCAGTGTCAGGGTCTCCGAGTCCACAGCAACGTCGGGGGTGCTTGGAAGACCTCTCCCATGCATACCCCGTCTTCGTACGACCTTCCTGAGCCGCGCTAGAAGTGAAAATAGTTGCGTCCGCCATTTTGTTTTTTTCTGTTTCTAAAAGGAAGGTCCTAGGAAGACAGGGTTTGCGCGGGAGAGGTCCTCCCAGCCCCCGCCCCTGACATTGCTGTCGACCCGGAGAGCCAGTAACAGGGACCCGAAAATGGCGATTTTTTTCCCCACCCGCAATCAGCTGGAAAGGTAGGGGATCAAATGCGATGAACCGCATAACAACGCTATGCCGTTATTTGGGTCATGGCTTTTCCAAAAATATAGCGTCATTATGCAGTTTCGTCGTTGTACGGATGCATTGTTATTCGGGGGTCCACTGTACTTGTAAGAACATTCAGACAGCACCATATTTCTCATTCTTGCCCAAAACATTTCACTGCACAAGTTCTGGAACTATGTCACTAAGAAAAGGTTAGGGCTCTAGATGTCATCAAACTCTCTAAATAAGACGACAAAATATGTCCATTTTGCAAGAGTGTTTTTCAACCCACCTTGAAACAAGTGATATTCCTCATCCAGCTGTAGAAGTTTGAAGGCGCTACGGGCACGCCAACCTTCCTCTTTGGCTAAACGGTAGTAAATGTCACGCTTGTCCTTCGAAGATCGTCCCATTTTGGTTTACATGGAAGGTCCTAAATAGAAGAGAGGAATTTATTCAATGACCACCAGCTCGGCCACTGTGCCAGTAGAAGCCCAAGCTTGCAGAAACATTAACTTGTTACGTCCAAAGACCTGGAGGCTTATATGTCAAGCATAGATGTCCCCTGAGTAGTAGTCATCCATTGATGACATCAAAAGGGCTGTTCCATCATTATGTGCGGGACAATCGGATGCCATAATTTCACTAAAACATTGTTGTAGAACAAACAATTTTTCGCAAATAAGCATAAGCATGGTTTTTCTAATTTATATTTGGTACAAAGAGATTTCAGGTCAGGCACAGAAACACCATTCCTGAAATGATTTTTGTTTAAAATATTAATGTACAAGGGTTATGTGCGGGACATCTAAAGCTGACTAGCTTGTCAGCCTCCTTCTTAAAGGGCAGTGTCCAGAACTGGACACATCCAGATGAGGCCTAACCCCCTTGATTTTGGAGACTATGCTTTGACATTTTAAAAGAAGGCCCCTAAAAGGGGGTGACAGGTGGGCTCTGCAGGAACAACCACTGAGACCACCGTCCCCCTTCCCAATCTGCTCTTGCACAGGCGCAGTGATTTTAGCCTCCGCATGTGCAGAATGGCTCTTATGCTTCTATTCCAGGGGTGCCCAAACTATGGCCCATGGGCCAGATCCGGCCTGATGGCAATTCATCCAGCCCATGCCGCCTTCATCGCTCCCGGAAGCGGAAGTAAAACACATATGGGCATATTTTACTTCCGCTTTCAAGAGCAACGTGGGCTGGATGAATTGGCGTCATAGGCCGGGTCCGGCCCACAGGCCATAATTTGGGTACCCGTGGTTTAAGATGAGAAAATGGCCACTTAAAATCTATCTCATCCTGTTACTTCTGCTTCCGGTGGGAGGAACCACGTGACTGGCCCACTAAACCACGTGACCAGCCCACGGTCCGAAACGTTTGGGCACCCCTGTTCTATCCTATAGCGATCGCAACCCGCTCACATAAAACGACAATCTCACTTTATCTTAGTAAAGGTTTCCCTTGCTCGAAAGCCAGTCGTATCCGACTCTAGGGTTCAGTGCTCATCTCTGTTTCAAAGCTGAAGAGCCAGCGCTGTCTGCTTCTGCAGACGTTTCCGTGGTCATGTGGCAGGCATGACTAGACACCGGAACGCACGGAACGCTGTTACCTTCCCACCAAAGTGGTCCCTATTGATCTACTTGCAATTTCTTGCTTTCGAACTGCTAGGTTGGCAGGAGCTGGGACAAAGACGGGAGCTCATTCCATCCTGCAGTACTCAAGGATCGAACTGCTGTCCTTCCGCCTCCCAGTCAGCATCTTAGCCACTTGAGCCACTTTACCTTAGATTAGACGGGCGATTTTAAAGATTTTTCTCCAGCTGCGGAGACTAAAGCAACGTGGGGACAAGCAACCCAAAAAACTAAAACCAAGGAGCAAACCGACGCCAACGCATAAGCGCAGCGCATGCGCAGCTCAGATGCCGTACCGTAGTAGCGCTCCTCGGGAGGGTCTAGTTTCCCGGCGACTCTTCCGCAGTGCATTACGGGAATAGTAGTCCTCCTGCCCTGTCTCAGCGTCGGGAACCCGAGGAGAACGTTGGCGCTCGAAAGACTCTCTTTCCCATGAGGCCACATGGGGACGCCATGAGCGGAAGCACTGCGGGTTTGGGACAAGGAAGTGGGAGGAAAATGGCGGAGGGTCCTGCGAAGGCGCCGGCTGCGGGAAGCTCTGCGGCTCCGGTGTCGTTTGGCTTCACCCGAACCACCGGGAGGAAGCGGTTTCTTTTGGTGACGGGGCAGGAGGGCGGCGAAGCGAAACAGGAGCCCGACTTCCTCTCTGGCGTCGAGGGGCGGGAACTGCAAAGGTACCGGGCGGGGGTGGGGCGGGAGGGTAAAGTGGGGGGCAGGGAAGGAGCGCCTCCGTCCGTGGCTCTTGAAGGGCGGTGTGGCTCGAGGCCTCCGGCGGGGCGAAGGAGGTTTGGCTGCGCGGGGGTTCCAGCGGTTAAGACGCTGAAACGACGCCTGGAAGGTCGGAGTTCAACTCCCGAGTACTGCAGGACGGAGTGAGCTCCCGTCTCTGTCCCAGCTCCTGCCAACCTGGCAGTTCGAAAAGCAAGACATTGCAAGTAGATAAAAAGGGTCAGGAGGGACTGCAGCGGCTCAAGTGGCTAAGACGCTGACTGGGAGGCGGAAGGTCAGCAGCTCAATTCCCGAGCACTGCAGGACGGAGTGAGCTCCCGTCTCTGTCCCAGCTCCTGCCAACCTGGCAGTTTGAAAGCAAGACATTGCAAGCAGATAAATAGGGACCACTTCAGTGGGAAAGGTAAACCGTCCCGCGCACTCCGGTGTCTAGTCATGCCTGCCACATGACCACGGAAACGTCTGTTTACACAGACAGTGCTGGTTCTTTGGCTAGTAAACAGAGCTGAGCACTTAACCCTAGAGTCAGATACGACTAGCTTTTAAGCATGGGTGACCTTTACCGTTACCACCACCTCTTGGATCACACCCCCCACCCCGCCCTCCATGAGCTATTAGAGTTGGATGGATCTCCCTGTTCTTCTTTCGTGTCCTGATCAGACTCTGGGCTGCCAAAATGTGTTTATTTATCATATGATTATCTACATTAATGTTGCTATAACAGCAAGCACAAATTGACTATCTCAAGTTCCTAGCTAGAGTTCCACATCCGAGTTTGAAAGGGGTACACAGAAGGAGCCTCCACGAAGATTGTGAATACAGTGGGGGCGTATACCCTGGGCGGCATCTCTGTCGGCCAATCCCTCTAACACCAGATCAGCCCAAAGAAACTGAAGAATCAATCGACCAGAAAAGTCTTTGTTAAGACCTGTGACGGACATCCAACAAATCCCTCCACATAGAAAACAAGCACATTCAAGAAACGGAGTTCCACCTGATCTTCTTTTTCCTAACACGACACCTGTGCTGTGTGGAGGGCTGTGCCTCATATTTTACTGGGTACACAGAAAGAGCCTCCTTGGAGATAGTGATATTTTTCAACTACAATTCAGACATACCCCAGGCAGCGTCCACCACTTGTTGTGCCAGCTAATCAGGGGAATGATGTGTATTGTTTAATTATCATGTGAGCCACCCTGAGTCAGGTTCCCTGATTGGGCGGCATACAAGTGCGAAATTAAATTAAATTAAATCAATATTTCTCACACTGGGTCAGGCGAAAGGAACGGCAGAATGAATTTACCAAAAGGTGACTTCGTTTTGGCCGTTTCGTGTCTGGTTTAGGCATGGAAGAAGAATACTGGAGCAGAGCAGTAAATCACCATAGGTAATGCTGTTGAGTTCGGAATGGAGCTGTAATCCAGCAACATCTGAAACTATAGATTATGGTCAGTATCCCATTGCCTAAACACAGTTTGGCCACCTTATCCTGTTATGGTAATAAATAGTAGGCCATATTGCCAGTGACTCAACGCCAATCGCCAAATCCCTGTATGGCTATCTTAGAGTCCCATGCCCCAGCCCCAAGTAAATTGGGAATGATAGAAATTTGCTAATTTGAGACCTTAAAGAGGCTTGATAATCTGTCCAGGTTATCCTGCTATGGTAATAGAGTAGACTATAATGCCAGAGACTCAACACCAATTATCAGGTGGTGGTTAACTAAGGTAACCAACCTGAGGACTAATGGCCTTGGCCCTTGGGTGGCAAAGTCCACAGGGAAGTGTGATGGTCCCCAGGTAGATTAAATCCCACTTGAATCCATCTTGATGGAGGGAAGCAGCTTCATCCATACTGGCCTGGGGCTGAGGAGGACTTTGTGTGCCAAAAAGGCTCAGGACCAGAAAGTGACTTGTGGAATTGGATCTGTGGTGCGGGTGTCACACTGCGATGCGGAAGGCAAATGGGAGATTGCTGCATTGAATTGTTCCCAATCTTCATGGCTGATAGACTTAATTGTACAGTATCCAATATTAAGAATAAGCATTTGAAGAAGAAACCCAAAACAGTGCTAGTATCCCTCTGCTCCAGCATACTTTCCACTACATGAATATTCTCACATTGATTGCAAGATTGGTTAAGTAGTTGGTCACATAATAGAAGAGGGTAGTTAAATTCTCTTTCTTTTACCTACTATTTGCTAAAAGTCAACAGGTTTGGCATTCTGTATTTAGATGTGCGTGGTTTGGATGATGAGTTGAATCTGGTCAGTGTCTTAATCCATTCCAGTAGAAACATTTTTATAGATAGGCATGTCTTGCCCATGACATCGTTTGAGGTATGCTTTGTCTCCTCTGCAGTGTCTACCCAGCCCCACAACCCAAAGAGCTTATCATTCCCTTGATCCAGAAGAATCATTGGAAGAAAGCAGGGGACCCAAAACCCGTCCAAAAACCAGATGAGATCAATGGTGTTGAAGCACAAGCAGTTCGAGAGCTTATTGAAGGTGAGAATTCCTTGCTGATCTTTTTCCTTGAGGGCCAGGGTAGGATTGCTTTTCCCGCTTTTTCTTCATCATCTCTGTAACCTGTTATTTTTTTTTTTTTAAAAAAAAACCTCTGGTTTTCTAACCTGGAAGGCTAGCAGACATCAACAGCAGTTTGCATCTTATAGGCTCCATCTTTGGCAGTACAGTTGTAAAGAAATATGTCTGACCCGTGGTGGAATACAAAGGTTCTGGAATATTGGATCAGAAGTACTGGTCTTCTGATAAATTTTCATTTGGTTAACTGATATCATGCCTTTCCCCCAAAAGTGGACCTTAACACAGCTGACATGAATAAAAAGGTATACATAAAACACATAGCATTCACTGTTAAGTATATTAACATTAATTAAGAAAGAATTATTATCTTTTCTCATAAGCTACGTCATAACCAAAATCATGCTTGTGTTCAAATTCCAACTTTTCCTTACCCCCTCTTGTTATTAATAATATCTGTTGCTTCTTCCCACTATGTTCCTCCTTATACTGTTCAATCCCCGCCCTGTGTAAATATCCAGAGCTTTGTCTCCTGGCCTTGATTCTTGGAATAGCACAAACTAGCTATTAACCTTTTGATACCTGTCATCATAACATCCTGCTCTCACTCTGGACCCTCCTTTTTCATGTGGGTGCTTCAGAAGTTGGAAGTAGAGTTGACTTTGTTGGAATATGTTTCTGGTTCATGGTGGCTGTTCATGTGAAGTGTGGATTTGAACTCCTTGATGTGTGTTTATGTGATATGATACCAACATACAATATTGCAGGTATCAGCTGCCCCCAGATTAATGGTCTGAATCCACAAAAGAAAGAAAGCCAAGTCAAATACATAGCTCTCTTAACACTGTGCTGTGATGAAGATTGAGGAATGGTTGCCAGTATATTAGACTGCTTGTGTAATTGTCTTCCTCTTGCTTTAATTTCAGCTTGTTTACCTTAAGGTATGGGTAGGCCATTTGTGCCCTCTAGGTGTTGTTGGACTTCACCTCCCATTATCATTACCTTTTGGATATGCTAGCTTGGCAAATAGGAGCTCCAATCTGTCAACATTTGGACAGCAACAAGTTGCCCATCCTATTGCCTACACCTTCCTTAAGTGATAAAACATCTTTGCTTTGAAAGGCAATGGGAAAATATTGTTACTGTATTGTATATGCTTTTTTGAAAGCTTATATACACTTCCTGGTCTTCATTTCTATAGATAGGCCGGAGGGGGCTGTTTGAAAGAAATAGTTTCACTTTAAGCTTTCCCAGACTGTAGTGTCCGCTGGCTGTTTGTGTTTTGGCTAATTTATCATCTTTATTTTCAGAATCCAAGAAATCACAGGAGCAATGGGAGAGTGGCACCAAGCTAGACCCCTCATTTACCATTCCTCTCCTCATGCAGAACCGTGTCCCCGATGGCTATGAAGATGGAGAGAAGGTGGATGTCAGCCTGCGTCCAGACTCGGTAAGAGTAATGATGTATCACACAGGATAATTGGTGGAACTTCTGTTAGAAAGGTTTAATACATCTCATCCCTTCCTTTCTACTCTTTCCTTCATAGGCGACTGAGACGGAGTATGAAGAGGTGCCAGTGGAAGCCTATGGTCTTGCTATGTTGAAAGGCATGGGCTGGAAGGAAGGAGAAGGCATTGGACACACATTTAAGCAGTAAGTGTCCTAAGGTGGTGAAGAGAGACCCCTTAACAATAATAATTTTACCCAGAGTCCTGTTAGAGCCAAAGTGCTCAGGCAGTGAATGTGGGGAGGCTTCTGCAAATTTGGGTACGTAGTAACAGAGTTCATCTGACTACAATGCCAGGCTGCTGTTGGAGAGAAGGAAGAGAAGAAAAGCACGTGGTCAGCTGGGGTGCTGATGAAATGTCCTACCCTAGCAAGTTGCACGGCTAAGTGGATAAACATAATAAATGGTTAAAGTGTTTTGTCTAGTTGATGGGGAAATGGGCTGTAGCCCAAGCTTTGATATGTGCAAGCTTGAATACCAAATACATACATCTGTATTCCACTACATACGTGTTTGGGAAGTATAAAAAAAATCCAAATTAAAAAACAATTTTGATACAATATTTTTATAATACAGTTTTTCTTGGACCAGATGTTAAAGCTTTTTAATATTTGAAAATTTCATAAGCATGCTCAATAATATATTTGTGTATGTTAATTTAATTTTAAATGAAATATTTTATATTCCCAAAGCAGTAAAATAAGTCTAACGTTGATATGAAGATAGCTATAATATTGCAACTCCCCCCCCCCCACCAGTGATTGGGGGAGCTTATCTTGTGCCTTTAACATCTCTATAAATCTTCCATCTCTACCCCATTTCTCCTTACTGTGAGGTGTGGCTGTGTTACCTCTGAGGGCCAGTGTTCTTGGATTGCAGTTCCCATCATCTGCAGCCAGCATAGCAGTGGTGAGAGGTGATGGGAGTTAGAGGCCCAGCAGGGTCAGGTGTGCCGCCGTGTGTCCAGTGTGCTCCATTACTGACCTAGGGCTGTGTTGGTTTGTGTGCATGATGGGAGAAATGCTCCCTCCACCTGGTCAAGGTCCATGCTGCTTTTCTCCTCCTTTCCCATTCAGGGATGTGAAGCCTCCGGAGAACCGCCTTCGGCCAAAGGGGCTGGGTCTTGGAGCAGACCGTTCGGCAGCCCAAGATTTGCAGCCCTTGGGGCCTCGGCGTCCCCCAAAACCTGGCGAGGAGCACCCAAAGGGCAAAGATGAACCTTTGGGATTAGTGACAGGGGGAGCCGTCTTCATTGAGGCCGGGCCTCACAAGGAGCTCTATGGAAAAGTGAGTTACTCTTTTATCATGATTTAATTTAATTGAATTTTTACTTTTGTATGCTGCCCAATCAGGTAACCCAACTTTGGGCAGCTCACATGATAATTAAACAATATACACAGTAAATACACAGTAATACAATATACAAAATTCAATTTACACAAATAGCATATAATAATATACAAGAACACAATACAATACTGTAACAGCCTCTCCACCCTGGCCACAGGCAAATTCCAAGAGTGGCGGCGGTGACGAGGTCCTGCCATCACAACGGCCTTTTCAAGCCAGGAGAGGGGCAGGGCCCAGGAGCGCCAGCAGGTGGAGGGATCCTGGCGCCCATGACTGGGGGGTCTCTTCGCCCCAGCCAAGGCCAGAGTCCAGGAGCAAAGAGGCCCTCTAGCCATGTTGTTGTTGTTGCTGCTGCTGCTCCTCAAGCCAGTGCAAGTACCATCCTGACTTGGGGTTCTGGAACAGAATGGTTGTGAGAGGGCGCTCTCCTCGTAGAGGTGTGAATAATAGTTAAGTAAGGCATAACTGGCACTACCTTGATTCTCTCCATCCAATTCAGCATATATACAATTTGAGTGAATCAAAAGGGTTCAGGTTAGGATTTATGTAACCTAAGCTCCTCATGGGTTTTCTCCATTCTACTTAATACTTGCAACACCCTTGCGAGGTTGGTCAGGATGAGAGACAGGATATACTCATACCCTGGTCATCTGGAGAGCTTCAGGGCTTAGTGGCAAGAGAGTTGGACTGTTTCTCTTGACTGGATCAGACCTGTGGCACCAAATCATCCAGCCCGCAACCCTCGCTCCAGCCACTACTTCTACAGCAGCCACCTCAATCCTTGTCTCCTCCGCTTGGCTTGGCGTGTCCCTAACGGCACTCTAGCAGGGCGGATGTTGTAAGGTTTACAACATCCGCCTTGCTACAGAGCACCGTTAGGGACACGCCAAGCCAGGCGGAGGAGACAAGGATTGAGGTGGTGGCATTAGTGTAAGCAGTGGCTGGAGCGAGATTGCAGGGCCAGATGATTTGGTGCCATGCAGCTCCTCCAGGCTGGTAAGCAAGGAAATGGTGTGGTGGTGGAGTGTTGGGTCGGCTCGGGGTGGTTGCTGGTGGTGGTGGTGTGGATGGAGTGGTGAGTGGCTCGGGGGTGGTCTCACTGCCGCAGCCTTTGGAGGTGGCAGCAGCGGCATTTAACCGGCCCACCAGTGGTCTGAGGGGGCGTGATCTGGCTCCTGGCTTAAAAAGGTTGAGGACCCCTGAGCCTCAGACTGTCCTTTTACTACAGAAAACAAACTTATCATGGCAAGTACAAATGTCCTTTTTAATGTAATAATGATACTCTGAATAGATTGTTCATCCCATTTATTCAAGCTACCCTCCTTTTTCTACTACAGAAAATAGTCTGATGACATCAGATAGCAATGTCTTTTCGTTGTGGTGGAGGCCTATCTTTATGTGCCATCATTACAGGCTGTTTTCTAGCAGTGACTGATACATTGTCTTTCACCATTCCTTGACTTCCACCGCACTTCCTTGGCGGTGACAGCACTAGCCTCTTGTCTTCCTCAGATTGAAGGTGTAGATGGAGATAATGCTCGTGTCATGGTGAAATTAGCCATTGGTGGGAAGACAGTGACTGTGAGTCAGCATGGCGTTCGCCCTGTGACGCAAAAGGAATATGACAAGCTTGCCAAAGATCTTAGTAAGTTACACCTTGTTTGCCTAAATAAATCATACAAATCGAAGAAGCGTTGCCGTCTTCTGTTTTCATTTTCTTGTCTTAGTGGCACAGATTCCTGCTATTCGTCCCCACATCAAATAAATGAAAACCTATCCATCATTTTGGGGATTGGTTTGAAAGTGTGCAGGGACCCTCTGACTTAACCGCGTTCTGAGGATCGCCCCCTCTATGTGGCTTCTGTCTCCACAGGCCGCCTCAGCAAGGCCCACAAAGAGAAGGAAGCAGAACAGCCAAACGGGAGCCAGCTTGACCCGGAGAACAGGCCGTCAGAAGTCAAAAAGGGGGACAGAGACAAAAAGAGGAAACATCCAGCAGGCACAGAGCGGTAATATGCTTGTGAAACTGTGGCCCTAATCAAGTGGGCCACTGTAGTGGAGTGAGGGTTTTTTTCCTCCCTCTGATAAAACTGTTTTTTGTTCTCTGCTGCCATTGTTAAGTCTGTTTATGTGGCTTTTATGGCTCTTTACATATTTGTAGATGCTTATTTAATTATTTAAATAAGATTATTATTTTATTTAAGATTAACATTTTTAATCTTGTGTTAGTAGTAGCCCTGGTGGTGCAGTGGTTAAACTCCTATCCTGCAACCAAAAGGTTGTGAGTTTGATCCTGACCAGAGCTCAAAGTTGACTCAGCCTTCCATCCTTCCGTGGTCAGTAAAATGAGTACCTAGCATGTTGGGGGCAAAATGCTAATTAACTTGTGAACCGCCCAGAGAGAGCACTAAGTGCTATGGGGTGGTATATGTGTAATTGCTTTGCTTTTATTTATGTTATTTTGTTTTATATCGGTTGAATGATATACGTATCTTGTACATTTTGGTTTGTCTGCCGCCCAGAGTAAATTTTATACATTAATTAGGTTGGATATAAATTGAAGAAATACACATACATGCCTATATAGCTATTGGGCAGGAATCTCGCACTAGAGCTGCTAGGTGTGTAACTTTGCCAGCAACAGTTGTCAGGTTAGGTAAAGTGATTGAGCTGGTTGTGTGGTTTCACAGCACTCACTATTGTGCTTTAGAGTGCTTGGAAGTGACAACCGTTGCTTAGCGTGTTCGCGGCTTCTGCAGTGCTGCTGTTAAAGAATCCCTAATACTGCTTAAAATGCAGACATTTTTTCCAGTTTTAAAAATATCAGATAATAGAGGATTTCTAGACAAACCAGCACAGCTGCTGCGATTAGATAATACTGATGTTACAGCTGCTTTTTCTGGCCTTGAATGTTCAGTTTCCAAAGCTGCAGTTGGTAGAACAGCTACCCTATCTTCTGATGCTATGAAAAAAGGGACAGATTGTCAGACTGCCCAAGGAATATTAAACGGTTTGCCTTCAAATCTCCAGACGCCCATTTAACTCTTTCAAAGGGCTCTGTATGGAAGAGTGATCCAGCACCGTTTCTGTGTTGGAGAAGTTAAAGGGATGGCTACATAACTTATGTTTAGTGACTGAACCTCACAACTTACTTCTTGTTAATAACAAGACATCTTAGATTTTTACCGCTACAATACTTCCAAAAGGGTAACAGATGTTCCACTTTGTGATCTCCCAAGGCTTTATGTAGATACTCAAGTATTCTTCTATGACACAGAGAGACGGTTGCTGCCATTGCATCTTGTTGGTGGCCACAAATTTACAAGTGGTGCTACTCATTGTGGTCTTTTGGGATGTGCCTTGTTCCCAGTATCATGCTTTCAAGTTGGCAAAATGTTTCATTTCCAGAACCCTAACAATAAAATTTCAGGTAAATTGGTTGTTATTTTATATTACATTGAAGTTAAAAGAATGAAGTTGTCTAAATGCCACTCAGTGACAAGAACTTGGCATGGCCAAGATTTGAGCAAAGAGCTTATCTTCTGTGCTACACTAGCATCTGATAAGCTTTTTATGCCAGCAGAAACAAGACAAGCTATCCGTTTTCTCCTATGACTGCATGGGGCTTTGGGCACAAGGATGGGGGCATCGTCTAAGGCAGTGTCCCCCAACCTTTGGTTCTTGGACTTCAATTCCCAGAAGCCTAAGTCGATTCTCCAAAGCACTTATCAGCCAATGTACTGCTTTAGGCTTCTGGGAATAGAAGTCCAAAACCCAAAGGTTGGGGGACACAGCTTTAAGGGTTGGGGAATGAGTGGGTATGTGCATCCCTATCTTGACCTTAATCTTTCTCTTTGTCAGAAAGCTTTGAAAGTCTTGCCAAGTTCTTAATTCCAGCATAATTTGATATCATTTAGAGCAGGGGTTCTCAACCTACGGCCCATTGGCTGGATTCAGACCACAGCACCAAATAATCCTGCCCTCACTCCAGCCACCGGTTTCGGCCGCGGACTCATTTACAGCTGTTGTAAATGAATTTACAACAGCCGTAAACAAGTCCACAGCCTATTTGGGGGGCGGCAGCCAGACCACCAGTCTGCCCTGCCAACTGTTTGAGGGAGCGTGAACCGGCTCCCGACTTGAAAAGGTTGAGAACCCCTGATTTAGAGGAAAGACCTTTCATAAATATCACTAACTCTTTGATGTTACTTGCTATCAAGTCACTTCTAATTTGTGGAGGTCCTATGAATGAGTGATCTCCAAAATATCCTCTCCTCTCTGAGCCTTGACCTCTTGGTATGTTCTGCCTACAGAGATGAAAATGCTGGAAAGCTGAGTAAGCGTGAGAGCAGCAGCAGTTCCTCTTCCAAAACTCCTCACTGGCTACGGCGGGACTTGCGAGTTCGCTTTGTGGATAAACTCTACAAAGGAGGCAAATACTACAATACTAAGGTACCTAGAGCAGTATTTTTTTTAATCTAGAATTGATGTCTGCAAAATAATCTCAGGCAATATCTCAGCACACCTGCTGAGTCCTGAAGCCCAAGGACATCTGTGGGGTGGAGGCGAGGTTGAGAAACTTGATACCTACTGTACATCCAGGGAGAAGAACCAGCCTATATAGCCATGGGCAGACTACTCAGTCCCAGGGCACTCTCCACCCAGAAGAAGGAAAAGCTAAACCACTTATGTTGTTCTCTAGCTAGAAAACCCTGGAAAGGATTGCCATAAGTCAGAATTGACTTTACACCACATTATCATCATAACAGCCTCCTAGCACATGATGCCTTTCAAATATTTTGGACTACAACTCTTCAGCTATAGCCAACTTGACCAGTAGTTAGTGATGATGGGAGCTGAAGCCCAAAAGACAGGAAAACTTTAAAAAGTGGATCTAGTACAAAGATTGAAGGCAGAATTATTGGGTAAGGATATAGAAAAAGTAAAAAGAGACTTGATATATCTAAAAAGAGAGAATTTTGAATTTAGCAATAAGAATTCAAGATTGTTAGCAAGAGCGGCCAAAGCTAAAAAGGAAAAAAGGGAAATTGGGGTTTTGGTTAATAAACAAGGGATAAGGTGTAATAAAGTTAGTGACAAATGCAAAATTGTGAAGGATTTTTATCAAGCATTATATGCAAAAAAAGATAGATGTGGAGAAGCTTAAAGGGATTTTGGAAAGGCAATTAGGGAGTGGAATAAAGCAGGATCATCGGGATAAAATGGAAGAACAAGTTTCAGAGAAAGAGATAAAGGAAGTAATTAGCGGTTTGAAGCTGGGGAAAGCTCCGGGAGATGATGGACTCTCAACTGAGTTCTATAAGGAATTCAAAGATGTTGTGGTGCCAAAGTTGGTAAAGCTATATAATTACATTTTAGATGGTGGACAAATACCGACTTCATGGTACAGGACCATGATCGTTCTGCTGCCAAAAGTGGGAATTTTTTTGGAAAAAGTGGAATCCTATAGACCAATTTCTCTTATAAATCAGGATGCCAAAATCTTCACAGCAATATTGGCTAATCGTTTAAATAAATTTATGGGAGAATATATAAATGTTGATCAAGTAGGTTTTTTAAAAGGAAGGCATATGGCTGATTTGACTAGGAGGGTGTTAGATCTAATTGATAACATTAATCAAACGAAGGAAAAGGTGGGGTTAATATCTCTGGATATTTTTAAGGCATTTGATTCGCTACAATGGTCTTCAATTAAGGAAGTAGTCAAAAGTTACGGATTTGGGGATAGATTTAGAAGGGTAATTGATTTGTTATATCAGAAAGGGTTTGCTAGGATTAGAGTTAATGATGAGGTTACAGAGGAGGTAAAGCTGGAGGCTGGCACTAGACAGGGCTGTCCTTTGTCCCCTATTTTGTTCATTATGGCAATGGAAATCTTGGCTAAAAATATAAGGGAGGATTTAAGTATAGAAGGGATAATGGGTAATAAAGTAAGTATGTATGCAGATGATACATTATTAATGGTGAAGCATCCGGAGGGGGCAATGGATAGGATTAAAACACAAATCGAGGATTTCGAGGATATAACAGGGTTGACGATAAACTGGGACAAATCGGAAATGATGTTATGTAATATGGGGGAAGAGGAGAAGGAAAGGATGGAGGGGTTATCTAAAATACAAATTAAAGATAAGTTGAAATACTTGGGGATAATTATTTCAAATAAAGTGGAAGAACTCAAAAGATTGAACTATGACAGCCTGAAAGCAGAACTTAAGATTAAAATACAAAGCTATCAAAAGTTGAAGTTGTCATGGTTTGGGAGGATTGCAATGTGCAAAATGATGTTGTTGCCAAGGATTAATTTTTTATTTGATGCACTTGCAATCCAATTGAAGGAAAAGGAGATTAGTGAGTTTCAAATTTTTTAAAATAATTTTTGTAACTGGGGTAAAAAACCTAGATTGCTAAAGAAATTCTGGTACCTGCCTCAGAAAGAAGGGGGTTTGGGAATGCCAAATTTGTTAGCGTATTACCGGGCATTTCAAATTAAGAATGTTGTGAAGATTTTGGCGAGGGGAAAAGTAATCTGGGAGGAGATTGAGATGAATGATTACAGGAAAATTGGTAAAATGTTTTTTTTAGGGGACAAAGTCAAAATGACAGTTTCCAGTAATAATATGATGAGGGGACTCATGAACGTGTGGAAAAGATTAAAAAAGGACTTGGCTCCGGGTGCCTCTCCAATTTTAGAATTGGCAGATATGGTGTGTTTTCCGATAAAAATAGATAAAAAATAAAGGAAATATTGGATAAAAATGAAGGTTTTTTGGTGAAAGAATGGTTAAGAAGTTGTGGAGATGAAGCTAAGAAAGAACAATTGTTTGAGCAGTTAAAATTGGATTGGTTTCAGAAATTGAAGGTTAACAATTGGAACAAAAAATACGGAAGAGAATTGTGTATAGATAGGGAAATGACGGATTTCGAAGAATTGGTTTTGAAAATTCGAAAAGGAGACAAGCAAGCTTTATGTTTTAATAAATAAGGGGAGTGATCCGCAGGAAGATTTGAAATTGAAGTGGGAACAGGATTTGAATATAAAGCTAGGAAACGATGAATGGAGAAATTAGTGGAAAAAGAGGATAATGAGAACTATGTCAGTAAGAATTAAGGAACATAATTATAAAATGTTGTGGCAATGGTACCTGACACCATAGAGGTTACATCAGATTGATAATAAAAAGGATAATCTATGTTGGAGATGCAAAGAGACTGTTGGAACTTATGAACATATGTGGTGGAGTTGTAAAATGATAAATGATTTTTGGAAAAGAATAGAAAACGAGGTAGGGGAAATAATGGGTAAGAAAATCAAACTGGTGTCAGGTACCATTATGTTAACGGATGTGGAAGGTATGTGTTTAAATAAGGAGGAAAAAGAGTTATTAGAAATTATGTTAACCACGGGTAGACAATGTATTGCTAGAAATTGGAAAAATGATGTTATTATACAACTGGGGGAGTGGTATAAGGAAATGTGGAATTTAGCATTGAATGATAAATTGACATGGGAGATAAAAGTAAAAAGAGATAAATTGAAGGCAAATAGATTTTGGAACATCTGGAAACCTTTTGTTGATCACTCTCTCATGGGTATGGAATATAGCAGACCTGTACCATCTCAGAGTAGTTTTTGGAGACAATATTGAGCCCGAACTCTCCGGGGCATTGTAAATAAACACTGGGTGATTTGTAGTTGAAAATTAAAATTTGATAGTTGCGAATAAGTTACAGTAATACGGAAAGGTTTTATGAAATGGTTATAGGCACTGTGTTAATTTTTAATGTGTTTATTAGATGGTATGTGTGTTATGACAGATAACAATGCAATTATCATTTATGTGATTATTTTTTATGAAGCTTATGTATGTTTGTTGTATTTTGGTTGTGTTTTATTATATATATGTTTGTATTTTTTTTGAAAATTAATAAAAAAATTAAAGAAAAAAAGTGTATCTAGACAGGGCATATGTAGGCAGGAGTGAGTTAGATAGGCAAGACTTAATGAAACTTGAAGAATATTGCTATCTTCCAAATAGACCAGTTGCATCCCAAGTAAATTGCCTGTATTGTTACTGCCAAGTATCAGTTGGTTTTTTTTGCTTATTTCTGAAGTTCATTATCATTTTAAAAAGGAGGCTTTTCTCAAGGCGATGCTTCTCCCATTTTCCAGCTGAGGGGATGGTGACTTGGAAAAAAAAATCAATTTCTAAGAAGCTGGTTTCTTGTTCATGTTCCTCCTCCGTGTCGGAAGGAAGCTGTCTCTTTGATGGAGCAAAATGTTAGTGTAGAAACAAAGAGAAAATTCACAGTGCTGTCAAGAAAGTGATCCAGTGAAAAACTGAGGTGCTTTTTCCTGGGAGAGACCTGTGCTGTTTCAGACTGTGTAGAATTACTCCTGTGTTGAGAGACAAAAATCAGTTAATTAACATCCATCTCATTAAAATTTCTCACATACCCAAAATTATTTGTACCCTCTGGCTGGAGGCAAAATGGCATGAAATCTTATACTGTATGGGCCTTTGTCCCCAGATGGTGATTGAAGATGTGCTCAAGCCAGACACCTGTGTTTGCCGAACAGAAGAGGGTCGGATTCTGGATGGTGAGTATTTGCTGCTTCCTGATTCTGGCTTTCCCTAGGAGGAGGAAATGTGGTTGGAGAGTGAGACGTCCAGCCCTAGGCCACTCCAATATGGGGTGCCTCAGGGCTCAGTGCTGTCTCCTCTCCTATTTAATATCTACATGAAATCGCTGGGTGAGATCATCCGTTGTCACGGGGTGCGGTACCATCAGTACGTGGATGACACCCAAGTGTACATCTCGTCTTGTGGTGATGCTGTCAAAGTTCTGTCCAAGTGCCTGGCGGCTGTTGGGGTCTGGATGGGGGACAACGGATTACAACTCAACCCTGGCAAGACTGAGTGGCTATGGATTAGGAGTCCGGTGTTATCTCGGGAGCTACCATCGTTGGTTTTGGATGGGGCTAGTCTGCCTCAGACAGATCCGGTGCACAACTTGGGGGTCCTCCTGGACTCACGACTGCTGCTTGAAGATCAGGTAGTGGCCGTGGCCAGGAGGGCTTTTGCCCAACTTCGGGTGATTCGCCAGTTGCGCCTGCTCCTAGACCGGGACTCCTTACTCATTGTCACTCATACTCTGGTCACCTCTAGACTAGATTATTGCAATGCGCTCTACATGGGGTTGCCCTTGACGACCATCCGGAGGCTGCAGTTGGTCCAGAATGCGGCTGCTTGGGTGGTGATGGGGTGTGGGCGTTACGCTCGCGCCTCACCACTGCTTCGCGAGCTGCACTGGCTTCCAATTTGCCTCCGGGTGAAATTCAAGGTGCTGGTCATTACCTTTAAAGCCCTATATGGTAGTGGGCCAGGATACCTAAGAGACCGCATCACCCCAAGAGCGTCTGTCCATCCAACCAGAGCAGACCGGAGGGGCTCTCTAATTGTTCCATCTGCTAGAGGGGACTGTCTCTCTAGCACAAGAAGGAGGGCCTTCTCTGTGTCCGCTCCGGCCTTATGGAACCTCCTGCCAGTGGAACTAAGGCTGCAGACGGAATTGCTGCCCTTCAGGAAAGATCTGAAAACATGGCTGGCGGGGCAGGTGTGGGGTCCTGAAGATGTCGTGACCCCCACCTGCTGGTTGGTTTAATATCAAAGTAATTTTCCTATTTTTAATGTGTGGGGGTTTTAGCGGGGTAATTTGTTTTAATGGGAGTTGGGCGGCTATATAAATATGAATAAAAAGAAAGAAAGAAAGAGCTGGGTAGCCAAACTGCAACCCCATTTTGCTCCCCCAGCCCCAGAAAGGCAATATCTGTCATTTAGGTACTCTGGGAAGTAATTTTACTCCCCAAAATTGTTTTAGATGTATTTCCATGACAAAACTTCTGCATAATTGTGGTTTTGAAAAAGAAAAGACATGTCATGGGCCCAGAATTAGCAATAGCAGTTACACTTATATGTTACCCCATTACGCTTAGTACACTCTCTGGGCGGTTCACAAGTTAATTAGCATTTGCCCCTCAACATGCTGGGTCCTCATTTTAGAGACCTCGGGAAGGATGGAAGGCTGAGTCAACCTTGAATTCTATCAGGATTGAACTCACATCATTTTGACTGCAGTGCTCCAGTTTAACCACTGTGCCACTCGGGCTCTTAATTATTGAGGAATTTGTCCCAGCTTCTGCCAACCTAGTAGTTCGAAAGCAAGAAATTGCAAGTAGATAAATAGGGACCACTTCGGTGGGAAGGTAAACAGCGTTCCGTGCACTCTGGTGTCTAGGCATGCCTGCCACATGTCCACGAAAACATTTGCAGATGCAGATAGCGCTGGCTCTTCGGCTATGAAACAAAGATGTGCACTGAATCCTAGAGTCAGATCTGACTGGCTTTTGCACAAGGGTGACCTTTAGCTAAAGTATGGCCAAATAACCCCATGGGATTGTTGGCACAGGAATGAGGGCATCCTCCAAAGGCTAGGGCAGTGGTGGCGAACCTATGGCATGCGTGCCAGAGATTGCACTTGGAGCACTCTCTGTGGGCACCTGTGCAGTCACCCCAGCATATAGTTTGTCCTGCCTCTTTGCCGAGTAGCCCAATGGGAGCACTTCCTCCCTCCCCCCAGCACAGAGTTCACTCTGCCCAGCAGCCCAATTGAATTGTTCCCTCCCTCCCCTGTTGCTGTGTTGGCACTTTGAGATAAATAAGTGGGTTTGGGGTTGCAGTTTGGGCACTTGGTCTCTAAAAGGTTCGCCATCACTGGGCTAGGGAATAGGTGGGCGCATGTAGCCCTGTGGCTCTGGAAGTTTTTCACCCATAGGCAAAAGTAAGCTGCCCTGAGTGGTGGGTTATAAATGAATAAGGAAAGAGATGCCGGCAGCTCCAATTAAGACTGAGTGGGGAGGATGTTCAAAGGAGATTGCCCAGGTTGGTTTGCAACAAGATGGCGTTTGGAGAGCTGCAAAGGAGCTCAGATTGAGTTTCATCTTACTGTAGTCACTTCTTCTCATCTCTTCCACAGGCATCCATGAATCCATGTTAGAGACGGTGATTCCTCGGAGTGATTCCAACCAGGTCATGGTGGTCCTGGGGGAGCAATCTGGCCGGGTGAGTTAGAGATCATCGTGGCTTGATAACTGGCTCCTTAATGTGAGAGGACTGAGAGCCTAATGCTCCGTTTTTTGGGAGTAAGGTCTTGCGCCTAATAGTGCTAGAAATGCTAATACTGTACAGTAAAATCCCGACTTACATATGCCTTGAGTTACATAAAATTCCACTTACATAATGATTTTTGCACTAAAACCATGTCCTGATTTACATAAATGTCCGGATTTACATACAATTTCCTATGGGTTTGCCTTGAGTTACGTAAAAATGCGTTTTTCCTATGGGGTTGCTTTGATTTACATTAATATCATTTCCCAATGGGTTTGCTTGGAGTTAAGTAAAAAAATTCATTTTTCCTATGGTGCTTTGAGTTATGTAAAAATCATTTTTTCTATGGGCTTGCTTCGAGTTAAGTAAACCAATTTACATAAAAGCCTACGGAATAGACTTTTTACGTAAGTAGGGGTTTTACTGTAGTACAAACACAGGCAAATCAAGCATGAGGGGGAAGCAAGGCATGACTGGACCATCCAAAAGGAAGACAAGGGAAGACATACAGTTTGCTACAGATAGAAGCTATAGCATAGGTATATGGACAAGGGATAGTTTCTTTTGACATCATGGCATAAGTGACATATATACTACACATAGACTACATTAATGCTTGTGCCTGGCAGATGTGTATTTCAGGGAGAGTAAATAGTCTTATGTGCCAGGGTTAAACCCTGAAATACATAAAACATTGCATGAATAGAGTGGATTCCTTCTATGGATAGTTGGATTCACATTTGTTCCAAGGCTTGTAAGAAAAATCAACTGTACACGGATATTAAAGATGTAGAGAGTAATAAGATAACAGTAAAATATCAACCAAAAAGTATGAAGAATACTTTTGGAATATATGGCAAGGGCGCAGAGCTTTCAGCTCTAGAGCCGTAATGGCGAACCTTGGCACTCCAGAAGTTCTTGGACTTCAATTCCCAGAAGCCTCCATGAATCCACACAAATGGGTTTACTGCGATTCATCTGGCTCACACCGCCCTCATCGCTCCTGGAAGCAGAAGTAAATCGTGCCCGGAGTGAGAGGCTTTAGTGAACTGTCCCACTTGATGAGTTCTGGACATACAAATGCCATAATATAAAAGGAGTCAGTACTACTTACTCAACAAAATTAACTATAAGCATGAAGTATAAATTGTAAAACCAAGAGAGAAAAGAGAAGCACTGTTAAACATGCATCTTGGTACAATAAAGGGAAATGCATGCAAACTGTAGACTATAGAGAGAATAATATACCATATTAAATCTGTCCAGGAGGAGGACTCTGTGGCTTTTCAATTTTTTTCTTTGGACTACTGAAGTGATGGGAATTGTCGTCCAAAAAAAGAGCCTAACAAATTCCTAACAAATGGTGATTCTGTGGCTAGGGCTGATGAGCGTTAGAAAATCAGCAACATTGAATGGCTCAAGGGTTCCTCGTCCCATTATGCACGATTGTGCCATTCCCCTAGAACCCTGAGAAAGCAATGAATTAACTCATTATTTTCTTTTCCCAACTAGTTGGGTCGTATTTTACGTCGCGACAAGGAAAAGAGCTGTGCTCTGGTGCAGCTCCAGCAAGATGAGGAGAAACTGCTATCACTGGACTATGATGCTGTCTGTCAATATGTTGGTGGTTCAGAAGATGAATGAGATTCTCGGCCTCTGCAGTACACGGCATCTGCAGGACAGAGGAAGTCCTAAGACTTAATATAAGAAAGCCCAGCCTGCAATTTGTCATCGTTTTGGAAGTACAGTACTAAGAAAACTATAGAACTGTGATCAGAAAACAAGACTGCCTCCATTTTCAGAGCAAATGCTCTGGGTTTTTTTTTTTTTAACTGAAGGCTATATGTGAGGTTACTTGGATTTTCACCAGTAACTAATTTCTGTTTTCTAAACCAATGACAGTGCCCATGTACCTGAGTATCAAAGGCTACCAAGAGCAAGAACATACAATCTGAATGAGTTTAGAGCACAGCTAAACGGTTGCAGGCCAACTGTTGTTCCAAAGCAACAAGACATGACAGTGGCTTGAGAATAATGTAGCTTGCATCAGTCTGATTCAGGTCCAGCATTCCCTGGTTTTCTTTAGTGAGTACTACATTTGGTTCTGGATTTTCAACCTCTGGGCTGTGATCTAGTGAGTAACTAGTGCAATCTCTGCTGAAATACAGGAGAAAGATTTGTGTGTGTGTGTTTGTCTGTAAAATATTTTGCTCTTAAAATAAATGAAAAAGTGCTTTCAGCATACAAGGATAGAATTTGTGCTGCTTCATCTTTGAATTTTTCCAATGACATACACATCAATTGCTAATGTGTCTCCAGGATAAGATCTTCCAGGAACTAATGGGCAGAAGAGACAACTGGCAAAGCTGATGCAGGATGAAAGATTCACTTCTTAGCCTGGCTTAACCAAAATAAAGGTGCAGCAACGTAAAACAGTGTGTGAAGTCTAGACTGCTATAAATATGGCCATCAAACACAATCCCTGACATGTCCTGTGGACACCTGTGCATTCTGAAATCTAAGCATTTGTGTAAACTGCCAACTAGAAACAAGTGAGAACACTGACTGGTGTGATAAGGACTCTGTAAATCTGTTTTGGTTTTTTTGTATGGGTAGTTACATTTTTTATATTAAATTGTAACAAAACTGTAAATAAACATGTTATTCTCGCTCTTGTGTGGTGGTTTGGCTTTATAAGGAGCACAAGAAACAATTAAGGTGCTCTTGACTATCAGTGTGGTCTCTGGTTCACAAAAGCAAATGGTCTTGTTCTGCCAATTCTCTTGCATAATAACATCATGTCTTAGCTCAATGCCATCCTAGGCTTTTCTGAATTGGGTGTTGCTGCTTAATGGATGGTTACTGTCACAATTGTGGTTTTGAGCATTATGTGAATCGCGTATCAGCCGACAACCACTGAATGATGTGTTGTTGTCTCATCCTTTTTTAAATTACGTGTAGAGGTTTCTTCTAAATGTTAAAACGGTGCAAAAACACCTATGTAAAATTTGAGGTGAGCAAACACGAATCTTCAGACATTGTTTGTTGCACTGTAGCTCTCATCCATACCTGTCAAGTATCCGGGATTGGCCAGGATTTCCCGTTTTTTTGCGCCGATTTTCATCATTTCCCGCCCGGAGCTGCCGCTACCCCGTAATTTGGCAGTGGGGGGGGGGGGGGGGGAAATGAGTTACTGCACATCCCTTCTGCGCAGCTCACTTCTATGTGTGCGTAGAAGACTTTTACCCATGCATAGAAGGCATTTACGCATGCGTAGGCTTTTATGCATGTGTAGGTTTCTGTGCAGGCGGGGATGCATAAAAGCCTTCTATACATGCGTAAAAGCCTTTACGCATGCGTACAATGGACCTGCGCAGAAACGTTCTGCGCAGGTCCTTGTACGCATGCGTAGGCTTTTACACATGCGTAAAACGGACTTGTGCAAAAACGTTCTGCACAAACGTTCTACGCATGCGTAAAAGCCTTCTACGCATGCGTACAACGGACCTGTGCAGAAACGTTCTGCGCAGGTCCCATAATCCCCGGAGCTGCGCTTGACAGGTCAGATCAGATCAATTGATCAGATCAATTCCGCATGGATTTAATGTGGGTTGAAGGCTTGCTAAGGATGCTAGAAGTTGCCCCTAACACCTCCACCTAATACTGCTTTATTCAATTCTGGGCTCTGGCGTCGTTCAGTGGGTCACATAAGGAAATGGTCACGATCTCCCTCGTCTTCCTGGAGCTGCGCAGGCCTTGGAAAATTTAACCCGGTAACTCCTTGCCAGCTTCCAAAATGGCGGACATCAATGACTGAAGCATGGATATGCCAGTTTCAATTATGGCCGCTGGGTGGGCAAAACAGCTTCACGCTTTAAAAAATGGCGACCGCTCCGGACGTCTCCCTTTCCTTCCCGTTACCGACATGGCTGCCGAGGCTTCAATGTTTTCTTGGTCACATGATTGGGGAACGCGCTCTACGCCGCCTCCTGGCTCTCAGTAATCGCCTCGAAGTAGTCCGGGCTGACGTCCTGATGTTTACCTTACGGAGAAGAGGGGCTCGATGTAAATAAGGGGCGAAGGAGAGAGAGAGACTGAGGCTAAGACAGGTGTGGAGTTTTTTTAAATTTTCTTCCAAGGGAAGCGAGGATTTGAAAAACGGGGTGCGGACAGAAAGGAGGTGTTGACAAATGTAGGAATCCGAATTCAGGGCAGATGTATTTTTCTGAGTCAATTCAAGGCTGTCTGAGTAGGGTATGTGTAACCCTGTGAATTTGTATTGCACTTAGACATGTGGTACTGTGTAATTTTCAGTGGCTCAAGTGGCTAAGCGCTGACTGGGAGGCGGGAGGTCAGCAGTTCGATTCCCGAGCACTGCAGGACGGAATGAGCTCCCGTCTTTGTCCCTGCTCCTGCCAACCTAGCAGTTCGAAAGCAAGAAATTGCAAGTAGATAAATAGGGACCACTTCGGTGGGAAGGTAACAGCCATATGACCACGGAAACGTCTGCAGATGGAGACAGCGCTGGCTCTTCGGCGTTGAAACAACTGAGCACTGAACCCTAGAGTCGGATACGACTGGCTTTCGAGCAAGGGAAACCTTTACTAGGGATTGGTGCAATCTAGGAGGAGGCATTCAAGAGAAACCTGGACAACCAACCACCTCCCACATCAGCTTTGATTTGGATTTGCATTGAGCAGAGGGTTGGACTCGATGGCCTCACAGGCCCTTTCCAACTACAGTAAAACCCTGGGTTACAACCACCTCGGTTTAAGTTTGCTGCAGTCTACAACTGCAAATCCTATGGAAATGCCATCCCGGTTTACAGATTTTTAATGTATATTTTTCAGTTTACATCTATCAGTTCAGGACCATTTTTTATTTTATTTTTCAATACATCCCTATGGATGTTTCAGGTTTACAATTTTTCTCTGTTTACAATGGAGGCTGTTGGAACAGACCTCCGTCGTAACCCGGGGTTTTACTGTAATTTATTGTTGTTTGTTTGTTCATTCTAATTTATTCTATGACTGACAACCAGAGTCTATTAGGACCATGTGGTAGGGTGTTCTGTGCCGCCTCCAACTTACAGTCAGCCTAAAGGTTTGGTCACTAACAGCCCTGCTCAGGACTTGCAACTTGAAGGCTATGGCTTACTTTATTCCGTCAAGCCATGATGATTCTGGAGTAAAGGAACCGACTACAGGGTCTTACCGGGTTGCTGTCGTCGTCGTCATCGGCTGCTGTTCGTATCCGAGCATACACTTTTCCTGGAAGTCGTTTTCTTAGTTGATGGATGTGTCTTTGGTGTCTCATTAAACTGATCCTGACAGTGAACAAGTGACCACACACAGTACACTGAATAGATGGTGGAGGGCGTAGTTGAGTTTGACGAATCTTTCGTGTTTGTCGCTTAGCCTCTTCATGTCTGCGGCGTTCCCCTTCAAAGTGATCGGAAGCAGCAGCGATGGTTTATCTTGATGTTCAAGATGGACCTTAGCTTCTGTGGGTGAAAGCGCACGGGCTTTTTGATGTCTTGGTGATAGAGGGTCCATGTTTTAGATTAAGTGGAATCTAAAGGGAAAGTTTTGTATTAGGACAGAGTGCAACATCTGAGCTGGACAGAAGAGGGACATACCTTAAGGTCTTTAGTCGGGGCTGGCAACTTGAGACCCTCCAGAGGTTATTGGCTTGCAGCTCCCTTTGTTGGAAGTTGGAGCAAACCAGTTTTGTTGAGTTTTGTTGAGTAAAGATAACAGGAGTTGCAGTCCAATGGTATTCAAGGGGAACAAGTTGCCCATTCCTGGCCTGTAGGATGAAAGAGTCTGTATGGCAACTAGTAACGCAGCAGAAAAACATAGGCTGCTTGCTTTTCAGTGTTATTTCTCTTTTAATCTGCAATCCTGTTTCTCTCTCTCTCTCCCTGTCGCTGATGGCCATATAATGGGGCAATAGAAGCAAGCAGTTGATGTGTGCTTGCCCCAACTGAGAGGCATCCTGTGTGGATCATAATGGCACAGCAACGTGGGGTCAACAGCCTGCGCTTTAACCAAGATCAAAGTAAGTGAACTTCTACCTGATCTCCACTTGGGATCTTCCAGTGCTTGTTTGCTAGAGAAGGGGTCCCCAACCTTTGAGTTTTGGACTTCAATTCCCAGAAGCCTAAGCCAGTACATTGGCTGATCAGTGCATTGGGGAATTGACTTAGGCTTCTGGGAATTGAAGTCCAAAACTCTAGGTTGGGGGCCCCTATGCTAGAGAAATGGAGCCTGAGATATTAAAGATCACCACCAAGCAGGAAAAAAATATCAGGGTATTTAAAAAGGTGTGTTGTGAGCAAAACGTCCGATGGCAGTCTGTGCCAGGTGCAGGGTTAGCTACTGATGATGGAAATCCACTCTGTAGGGCAGGGATGCCTAAACTTTTCAGGCTATGGACCAGTCACATGGTTCAGTGAGCTGGTCATGTGGTTCCTCCCACCGGAAGCGGAAGTAAACTGTGCCTTGCAATCTGTTTTGCAACAGATAGGTTTTGCAACAGGATGAGATAGATTTTAGGCTGCCATTTTCTCTGCTTAAATCGGGTGCCCAAACCATGACCCATGGGCCAGATCCGTCCCCCAATGCCAATTCATCTGGCCCACGCTGCCCTTGTCGTTACCAGAAGCGGAAGTAAAACGCCCCGTATGGGAGCAGTGAGGGTGGTGTAGGCCGGATGAATTGGCATTTGGGGTTGGATCTGGCCCATGGGCCATAGTTTGGGCACTCCTGCTGTAGGGGCTTAGAAACCCAGTTTGCAATTTCATTTGTTCCAGGGCTGGGCTGTACAGAGCACCATCCTAGCCCAGACTCACACCTGGAGTGGCCTATTATCAATGCACTGTTAAAACTTAGATGCAGTTGTCCTCTCCCACAACAGGCTGCTTCTGCTGTGCAATGGAGACTGGTGTTCGTATCTATAACGTGGAACCTCTCATGGAGAAAGGGCACCTTGGTAAGAAACAGAGAGGCCTGGGCATGGGCTTATGTAATGCCCGTTTATCCTTCATCTTCATAATGGTATCTCCCATTCCTTCTTCTTTCCTCAGATCACGAACAAGTTGGCAGTGTGGGTTTGGTGGAAATGTTGCACCGATCCAACCTCCTAGCTGTCGTGGGTGGAGGTGGCAATCCTAAATTCTCTGAGATCTCAGGTACGCATTTCTTAAAAGGGAAGAGAGAGGAAGCAGGAGGCCTAGGGGGCCAGAGAGCCATTGTCTACTGCGGTCCCTAACTTTTCTGGCTTCAGTTGTACCATTATAATAATAATTTCGTGTCAGAGATTATTCTGGGTTGAAAGGACTTTTGCAGAAGAAACTCTGCTCAGGGAACACCCAAATGAAGCTCCTTTCATGTCCCCAAGAGCTGGGACAGAGACAGGCACTCAATCCATCGTGCAGTACTCGGGTCTCGAACTGCTGACTTGCCAGCCTTCCAGCTAACAAGGCGAGCTTCTTACCCACTGAGCCACTGCAGCCCCAGTTGTGCCATGGATACCTAGAGAAGTGGAATCGTTTTCCAGTCTCTGAAGAGAGGAAGGCTAGCTCTGTATTCTATCTGCATGATTTCCTTTTGTTTCTAATTACCTCCATTTTAGTCTTGATCTGGGATGATGCCCGGGAAGGTAAAGAAGGCCAAGACAAGTTGGTATTGGAGTTCACGTTCACCAAACCAGCACTGGCTGTCCGCATGAGGCATGACAAGTATGTATGTTTTTTGTTCCCACCCTTCTTAAAAGGGATCCTTTATAATAGTTGTACATTATAATAGTTGGGACCAAAACAAAAGAGTGGTCGCAGCAATACATTTCTTCAAAACTTTTAAAAAAAAATTCCAGTGCATTTCCTTAAAGTCTTCTCTAGGAAAAACAATTTGGATGTATCCGGTATCTTAAATAACTTGCTTTAATCTTTTCCTTTTTTCTTCCTTTCTTGAGTAGCTTTTTCTGAACGAGGCAGGGTCTGATCAGTCTTCAGGATACTCAGATTTAGGAATAAGAAATTTCAGAGGGTGACATTTTGTATTTGGTTGCTGTTGTTGACTTTCCCCTTCCAGAATAATCATCGTGTTACGGAACCGAATCTATGTCTACTCCTTCCCTGACAATCCCACTAAACTCTTTGAGTTTGACACCCGAGACAATCCTAAAGGTACTACATATACTGTACATGATTTATTTCTGCTCCTGCTGTCCAAAAAGCCCTTTTATCTCATGAAAATGATTCTGCCTATCAACATTCCTGTAAATAAATTTGTAACAATCAAATCCAGCTCTGACTGTTTGGGGTTGGATTCCCCCCCCCCCCCCCCCCGCCTTCCCTGTTCTCATGAATCCTCTTCCTCACTCTTGACCTACCTCAGGACTCTGTGATCTCTGTCCCAGCATGGAGAAACAGCTTCTGGTTTTCCCTGGGCATAAATGTGGAAGCTTGCAGCTAGTGGTAAGTCCCATTCCCAGGCAATGTGTAATATTGGGTAATAATCAAGGGTGCATCATTATTATAGATAAGTTCCTGAAGGAAGGAGCAATCCTGTCCTGTTATAAGCTAGTACTGTACTGTATATAGTTTTGTCACTGCAGATGAGCTGGGTGAAGTTGAAAGTCAGTCCTGAGAAGCCTCTTCAAGTCCTGTCTTGCCCTGGCTTTTATTTGACTGGGAACGGCTGTTCACTCTCTTGAGTGCCATTTTGAGGGGGTTGGAATGGTGGCATAGGAATCCATTAAAGCAGGGAGTTTCAACCTGTGGCCCGTGGGCCAGATGCGGCCCATGGCACCATTTCATGTGGTCCACCACCACCACACCAGGAAGTGCCATGTGGGGAAGAAAGGGCAAAATGGCCATCCAGCCCCCCAAAGCTGTCTGAAGGAGTGTAACCCAGCCCCTGGCTTTGAAAGGTTGAGAACTCCTGCAGTAAAGAAATATCAGCTTGCATATAAGCCACAGCTTGGGAAAACTGGAACTTGGAGAAGGGATTTAGATTCAACTCTTGGGGGGGGGGGGTTTGTCAGGAAAGTATGCAAGCTTGTTTATTGCTTTGTTCTTATAGATCATGGTTAGAAAACTGGGAGATGTTGCCGGAACTCACTTCTGCATTGGATGCTGCTTTTAATTTGTATTTGCCTTCTTCCAGGATCTTTCTAGCACAAAGCCTGGGACTTCCTCTGCCCCGTTCACTATCAACGCCCATCAGAGCGAGATTGCTTGCATCTCCCTCAACCAGCAGGGCACTGTTGTAGCCTCGGCCTCTAAGAAAGGGACTCTCATCCGCCTCTTTGACACGCAGACCAAGGAGAAGCTGGTGGAGCTCAGGAGAGGGACTGACCCAGCAACCTTGTACTGGTGAGAATTCCCTCCACTCTGACCAAATGCAGGTCCTTACTATTCATGGGGGGGATGATTTTAGTAGGCACACAGTGGGATCCAGTTATTTTTCTGGTGCAGCCACTTATAACAATCCGGTTCAGGTGTTAACAAACCTCACCTGACAGGTAAAGGTCATCCCTTGATTGAAAGCCAGTCATATCTGACTCTAGGGTCCAGTGCTCATCTCTGATTATAGCCCAAGAGCCAGGGTTGTCTGCATCTGCAGACATTTCCGTGGACATGTGGCATGCATAATCTGCTAAAACAGGACCCTCCACTCTGGCTCTCTCCTTGTTACCCACTTTATCTAGGCATTCAGCATTTATTTGCCCAAAGTGCAGTGAACTACCAGAACTTGGGAAATCTGTTTTAGACTTTCACCTGGCTGAGTAAATGTCCAGCCTATTGAAGTATAGTTTCTTGCTTTAAACCACCCACCTGTGTGAGAGAACAATGAAATGTTGGTAGCAATGGCCTTCCTCTAAAGCAGGGGTGACCACACCCCTGGAACACAGCGTGTTTTCACCTGCATGGATGTTTTCGCCTGCGCCAAATCAGGACACATGTGCGACAAACCAGGAAAGGGACCTTGGTGTCCTGGTGGACAGCTCAATGAAGATGTCAATCCAGCGTGCCTCAGCAGTGAAAAAAGCAAACTCAATGCTAGGGATCATTCGGAAGGGTATAGAAAATAAGTCAGCAAGTGTCATTTTGCCTCTTTATAAATCTATGGTGAGGCCCCATCTGGAATACTGTGTACAGTTCTGGTCACGATACCTCCAGAAGGATATTACGGAGCTGGAAAAAGTGCAGAGGAAGGCATCCAGAATGATTAGGGGACTGGAACACCTTCCTTACCATCTGAGGCTGCAACGGTTGGGCCTCTTCACTCTTGAACGACGGCTTCTAAGAGGTGACCTGATTGAAGTTTATAAAATCATGCATGGTGTGGACAAAGTAGATAAGGAAAAACTGTTTTTCCCTATCGCAAAACACTAGAACTAGGGGGCACTCCATGAAACCTTTGGGTACTCGTTCTCAAACAAATAAAAGAAAGTACTTTTTCACCCAGAGGATTACTGGTCTATGGAACTCCCTGCCAGAAGAAGTGGTGACAGCTGTTGAGTTCATGGAGGACAAGGGTATCAATGGCTATAATTATGGATACCTAAGGACAACCTCCGAGTTGGAGAGATAGGCAGGATATCTCTCAATGCCATTTCCAGGGAATCCTAAGCAAGTGAAGGCATCTGCTTGGGAATAATACCCTGAAGCAAGTGGTGAGCCACTGTGTGAGACAGAATGCTGGACTGGATGGGCTCCTGTGGCCTGTTCCAGCAAGGCTGTTCTTATGTTTGTATGTACTTCCTGGTTTGGCAAGGGCATCAGGGGCCGGATGAAATGGGTTATGGGGCCAGGTCCGGCCCATGGGCCGTAGGTTGGGCATATGCCTGCTCTAAAAGATCCTTGGCCTGGCAACATTCATGTCTTCTTCAATAATCACACTTGCTGGTAAAATTCTTCATTTATTAAGAATAAAGGATAGTAAAAGCGTAAAGGTCTTCCATAGGTATAAAGTTTCAGTATCAATAATAGAAAGAAGCATAAATAGACTAATCAAAACATTTTAGAGACAATCAATAAAGACCCTTCCCCAAAGAAAAATAATAAAACCTGACTAGGTAATCATTTTAGCTAGATTTCTAATTCAATTCAGCAAGCACCATTGTCCATCTCATTAGAATTAACCAATCAAATCATTCTTAATTCATAACAATTCTCATAACAATCTCACAACTGGATGTTTCCAGTTCACTCTGCCTCCTTCTTGACATCTTCTCAAGGGTTTTTCTTTGCACTCTCTGCACCTGGTGATAAAGACTTACCCAGACAATCTTCTCTACTGCATGTCCCTTAGGCTTTTAACCTTTTCCTCTCACAAATGCACCCATTGTCCTGACACATACACATGCTTTATACATTACATCCCCCCCTCTCACAATTTGTGTTATGTTGGTTGTATTGGCTGCTCCTCCGCAGCCTGCCCTTTTTACAGGGCACGTCTGCCATTATACGGACACAGGGCAGGTTTATATACCAGGAAAGCCGCATCATTCTTCTCTTATACCCACAGCATTAACTTCAGCCACGACTCTTCGTTTCTGTGTGCTTCCAGCGACAAGGGGACCGTCCACATCTTTGCCCTGAAGGACACCCGCTTAAACCGACGTTCAGCGTAAGTGGTATGGCCAAAGTTTCCTGGAGGAAAAACCGCTTGCTTTCCATGCCCTTCTGACTTTCCCCTCCTTCTCCCCATTTTACAGATTAGCACGGGTGGGGAAGGTTGGGCCCATGATAGGGCAGTACGTGGATTCTCAGTGGAGTTTGGCCAGTTTCACTGTACCAGCCGAATCTGCCTGCATCTGTGCTTTTGGCAGAAACACCTCCAAGAACGTCAATTCAGTCATTGGTAAGTGGCATAAACAGTTTTGTGATTCATGTTGGTCACTTGAGATGATACGATGAGGCAAGCACCATCTTGGCTCATGGCCAGTCTTGCAGTAAGGCAGAGGTTCCCAACCTTTTCAAGCCAGGGCCTAGGTCTCACTCTCTCAGTCAGCTTCGAGGTCCGGGTGGCCATTTTGCCCTGCATGCATGATGGGGGTGACCATTTTGTCCCAACATCCTCAACGGGGGTGACCATTTTGTTTCTTGAATGCCCTTGGAGGAGGGGGGCACATGAAATGGCACTGTGGGCCACAGGCCTTAGGTTGGGAACCCTGCTGTAAGGTAAAGGGTCTCCCTTGCTCAAAAGCCAGTTGTATCTCTAGGGGTCTCTAGGGACCGGTGCTCGTTTCAGTTTGCTACCAAAGAGCCAGTGCTGTCTATCTGCAGCTATTTCCATGGTCATGTCGCAGGCATGACTAGTTGCACAGAACACTTATCTTTCCCACCAAAGTCGTACCTCTTTATTTACTTGCAATTTCTCGCTTTCGAAATGCTAGGTTGGTAGGAGCTGGGACAGACACAACAGGAGCTCACTCTGTCACGCAGCACTCGGGTCTTGACCTAACTTTCTAGTCATTAAGTTCAGTGTCTTAACCACTAAGCCACTGCAGTCCCTAGTTGTAAGACATGGTAAAATGGCCTGTCTTACTTTGGCACCGAATTTTAGGTACTAATGAAGATCAACAAATTGTCCATTGTTTTTAGTTTCAATTTCTTGCTAATGGGAAGGCACCATTTTGGATTTTCCACCTCAAATCTCTCTTTGGAGGGCAAATTTTCAGGAGTCCCATTTGTTGTATTTCTCATCCTACAGCTATCTGCGTAGATGGCACTTTCCACAAATATGTCTTTACACCAGATGGCAACTGCAACCGTGAGGCCTTTGATGTCTACCTGGATATATGTGATGATGATGACTTCTGAGGAGAACTCAAGCAACCCATGGATCGACAGAAGCTTGGTGGAATTTGGGAGTGTTACTTAGCTATGGTTGTGCAGAGAACCCAGACTGGGGAAGAAAGGCATATTGAAATTTTGCTGGATAGTTCTGGAGAAATGTGGTTATAGAGGATATTGAGAGAGCACCTTTATTTTTCATTTCCCTTGGCTGCTATCTTGGGTACCTTGCTGTACAGGTCGCCTCCCCTCTGGGACCACAGAAAGTTTGGGTTTTGCAAAGAAAACTTCTCAAAGCCCTGTTCAACTTCGCTTTGGGAAGAAAGAAAGGCAACATCTTTATGACCAGTTACATCTGGATGTTTCCAGATTTTGACAGATATTTTTGTGAAAGGAGGCAAATGCAACAGTTTATTAAAATTTCAAATGCAAATAATCCTGGCATGTTTTATTGACTATCTATAATCAGTGAAGTGAGGAAGACAGATGCCTTAGCATTCTCTAGTTGAATTATTTGGAATTCTCTACTTACTGTTAATTAGGCTATTGCTCATTTAAAAGGAAGACCATTCATAATTATGTTAAATGTCACTGGAGAGGGAATAAATAGCAAGGGAGGGGAAAGACACTGACTGTAAAATGTTGTTGCTAATTAATTAGTTGATTAAGTGAGGCAGTATGTATATCTTGAAAACACGTAAGATACAGAAATATCTGTGCCCACTGATTACCTAAAGTAGCTCAAAGTCAGTAGTGTTTTTTCTCCACAGCTTCTTTTAAAAGACTTAAGTGGAAAAAAATTGGAACATTTTTCAGAAGTTCTGAGGCAGTGAAAAAATATATTTTCATCCCCTTACCTCTGAAAGAAATCCCTGAAATCTGGAGTGAAATTGCCAGATGTTTTATACTGTCTTATTGTCTCTAAATTATTGCCTTGAAGACATTAAATGTGTCATGTCTGATTTAACACAGAATATTGTATTGTTCACTATACAGATGAGAAGTAGAAATATAAAAGCCTTTTCATTGAAATAATGATACGTTGTAGGTGTTAGTGTGGGTGGAGTCCCGTGGGAAATGGGACATGGAGTAGGAAATACAATGGAAGGAGAAAAATTGGAACACCAGTTTTACTACAGTTAAAAACGGGGAGGGTTCCTTAACTAAGCTTTAAAAAACCCCACAAGTCTCAGTGTTATCAAGGTTATTTTGAGAGAGAGGTTAGTTACAGTTGTGGCAGCAAATTTGGATACAGTCAACCCTCACATAACAATGCATTCGGATAGCATCATTTTCGCTTAACAATGCGTTGTTATGCACCATGTGTTCGCCCACATAACAACGTTTTTAGTGTCATTGTCCGGACAACGATGCTAAAATAACCGTTATTACCCAGACAACAACGCTAAAAACAGCGGAGGAAGAACCCAGATGGGGCTGAAGACCTAGACAGTTTTTAAAAAGCTATAGATGGGAAGCAAAGGAAATTAAGAGTGTCATCCCCCCCCCCCCAGTCCAAGGGATGGAGGAAAGCCCCTTCCTTCCACCTTTCTTCCAGATCCCTGCAAGCAGCACCCATTCAAGGGGACAGCCTGCTCTAGAGCACCATAGACTTGTCCTTCCTGAAAGGGTCCTGAGCATCATCTTATTAGGCAAGAGAGGGCAACCCTAGGACTATATTTGGCCAACACTGCTTCTTACAAGGCAATGCCACACACACACCCTCTTTAAAAGGCCTTTTTAACATTGGAAAATCACCTGGCAAAAAAAAGAAGAAGGAGTAGATCAATTTTGTAAAATAAAATAAATAAATAAAAATAACGTTTTTAGTGTCATTGTCTGGACAACGATGCTAAAATAACCGTTATTATCCAGACAACAACGCTAAAAACGTCGTTATGCGGGAAAACAACAGCAACAAAGGATTTCATAGCACCCAAAACCTAGAACCTTTAATTAGCTTTTACAGAGCCCTACCTTTGCTACCGAATCATTCTTTTGTCAGATTGTCCTAGCTTTTGCATCTGCTTCTTTTTTTGGTTCATCATTTTCAATACAATACAGTTCGCCACTTAGAGGGCCTTTTAAAATTTATATTCAGTTTAATCTTTCACTGAGTAAAAATAAATTACCAATACTTATATTCTAATCAAAATCCTCCTTGTATTTCTGAGTGAGCTTGGTTACTGATGGCAGGGGGAAATTGAACCAATAACAAAAAAAGTCTGATTTATTTGTGTGAGAGAAAATACTGTACAGTGGAACCTTGGTTAACAAACGGCTTGGTTAACAAAAATCGCATAACAAAAGGAAATCCATAGAAAATAGTGGCTCAGTTTACATTGGGACATGGTTTTAGCACAAAATCATTATGTAAGTCGACTTTTATGTAACTTGAGGCATGTGTAAGTCGGGGTTTTACTGTATCTCCATTGCTCTGCAAATACCCCAGTCGATCAAATAGCACACACTTACTAGTTGCTATCGGGCAAAACTCCCAATTGTACCTGCAATACTGCCACGTTTTGTGCTACAGCGATTAGGATCGGAAGAACAGTTCTGGCAAGCTTCGTAGTGGTACAAACCACTAATGCTATATCACAGTAGAAACTGCCATAACGCTAATTTTAAATATTGATTTTATTCTCTCTCTTTTGACTTTGAATAGAAATGCCATCTAAGCAGGGGTGTGCAGGGCACCCTGGGAAGGTGCTGGACAGGGAGTGGTGGGGGCACCTATGGGGGGTTGGGGGTAATCCCATACATTGCTATTGGCGCCCCAGGGTGGGGTGGGACAAAGCCCAATTGCCCAATATATTAACATGCACATGCATCTAAGTACTGTAGTACATTTTAAGTATTTGCATTTTAAAAATGTACCTTTTGTAAAGAACATGGTTAAACTGCAGCCAGAATGTTGTGAGTTCCATCCCGACGGGACGCTTCAGGTTGACTCAGCCTCTTCCACCTTTCCGAGGTCAGTAAAATGAGTACCCAGCATGTTGGGGGCAAAATTACCTTGTGAACCACCCAGAGGGTGCACTAAGCGTTATTGAAGTGGTGCATATAAGTATAATTGCTATTGCTATGTTCTCTTCTGGTCATGGACTGTAATAAAGCAAAAGACTGACTGTAAAAAACCCTCTCCCACTGACACCCCGTGTTAGCGCATGCAAGATTGCTCTTATTCCAGTACACACTCCAGATCTTTATTTTTATTTATTTATTTTTATAATTCAAATTTCTATGCCGCCCAATCAGGCGAACCCGACTCACGGCGGCTCACAACAGGATTAAAACATACATATTAAAAACAATTAAAACCCCATCATACCCACCTATTAAAAACTAACCACATTAAAACTGCCCACATTAAAAAGATGGGGAGGCTTCATTTTATATGCCAACAGGCGGGGGCCACTCTTCCACCTGGGCCCCACACCTGCCCCGCCAACTAGGTTTTTAATTCTTTTCTGAAAGGCAGCAGCTCCGTCTGCTCCCGCAACTCTACTGGCAGGAGGTTCCACAAGGCCGGTGCGGACACGGAAAAGGCCCTCCTTCATGTGCCAGAGAGGCGAGCCCCTCTAGTAGATGGAACAATTAGAGAGCCCCTCCGGTCCGCTCTGGTTGGACGGACAGACACTCTTGGGACAATGCGGTCTCTTAGGTATCCAGGCCCACTACCATGTAGGGCTTTAAAGGTCAAAACCAACACCTTGAATTGCACCCGGAGACAAACTGGTAACTAGTGCAGCTCCCGAAGCAATGGTGAGGCGCGAGCATAATGCCCGCATCCCATCACCATCTGGGCTGCCGCATTCTGCACCAGCTGTAGCCTCCGAATGGTCGTCAAGGGCAGCCCCATGTAGAGCGCATTGCAATAATCTAGCCTGGAGGTCACCAGAGCATGTGTGACCATGAGCAGGGAGTCCAGGTCCAGGAGCGAACGCAACTGACAGATGACGTGAAGCTGTGCGAAAGCCCTCCTGGCCACGGCCGTCATCTGATCTACAAGTAGCAGTCCCAAATCCAGGAGGACCCCTAAGTTGCGTACCGGGTCTGTCTGGGGCAAAGCAGCCCCATCCAAGACCAAAGTTGGCAGCTCCCTGGATAACGCGGGCGGCCCTATCCATAGCCACTCAGTCTTGGAGGGATTCAATTGTAGCCCGTTGTCCCCCATCCAGACCCCAACAGCTTCCAGACATCTGGATAGGACATTCACCGCATCACTGGGGTCCCCACAGGCCGAGATGTACAGCTGGGTATCATCAGCATGCTGATGATACCTCACCCCATGGGAATGGATAATCTCGCCCAGCGGCTTCATGTAGATGTTGAATAGGAGAGGAGAGAGTCCTGAGCCCTGAGGCACCCCATAACGTAGGGGCCTAGGGCTGGACCTCTCACTCTCCAACCACACCAACTGGGTCCGGCCCTCCAGAAATGAGGAGAACCAGGATAACACAGTACCCTGGATCCCCAAACCTTTGAGCCATTCCAGGATACCGTGGTCGACAGTATCAAAGGCCGCTGAGAAGTCAAGAAGGGCAAGGACGGACGGATGGCCACTGTCCCGCTCCCACCAGAGATCATCTACCAGTGCGACCAATGGCGTCTCTGTACCATATCCAGGCCTGAAACCTGATTGAAAGGGGTCCAGATAATCCGCTTCATCCAGGGCCCCCTGCAGCTGTCGCGCCACCACCTTTTCCAATACCTTCTCCGAAAAGGGGAGGTTGGAGACCGGCCTATAGTTAGCTGGAACTGCTGGGTCGATCTGCTTTAAATAATAATAATTTCGTGTCAGAAATTATTCTGGGTTGAAAGGATTTTTGCTGGAGGAACCCCGCTCAGGGGCATACCTGTCAACCGCAGAACGGTTCTGCGCAGGTTGCTTTCTACGCATGCGTAGAAGGGTTTTACGCTTGCATAGCCCCCTTCTACACATGCATAGCCTTCTACGCATGCATAGAGGGGTTCTACGCAAGCGTAAAACCCTTCTACGCATGCGTAGAAGGCGACCTGTGCAGAAGGGCTGTGCAGTACCTCCTTTCCCTCGCTGCCAAATTCCGGGGGTTTGGCAGCGCGGAGCAGGGAATGGCGCAAATTGGTGCAGAAAACCGGGAAATCCAGGCCAATCCGGGAAAGTTAATAGGTATGCTCAGGGGGCACCCAAATGAGGCTCCTTTCATGTCCTCAAGAGCTGGGACAGAGACGGGTGCTCAATCCGCCATGCAATGCCCGGGTCTCACACTACCGACTTGATGCCTTTTGACCTAAGGGGAGACAGATATAATTGTGCTTTCAAAAAGAAAATAACGAAGGAGCCACGGCAGTAGCAACCTGGCACCGGGGAGAGAAGCCACTGCCTAACTAAGGACAGGAGGACACAGGAGAAAGATTAGAAGGACTAGAGGAGCCCCCGCTCTCCCCCCACCCGCGCGCTCTCTCTCTCTCTGCCTGTCTCCCTTCGAGCCGAGGCCCCCGCTGCATTATGGGGGTTGTAGTTCCCCCTCCTCCCGGTCCCTGGCTGACTCCCTGCAGAGCGTGGAAGAAGATGTCGGACTCGGTGCGGCTGCCTCCGCTTCGGCGGCTGGACGACTTTCTGCTGGGCTCCAGCCGCTTGGCTTTCCCAGACGTGCGGGACCTCCAGCGCTGGCACAACCGCGTCGTCAACAACCTCCTCTACTACCAGAGCAACTACCTGCTGGGCCACAGCTTGGCGCTGATGCTGGGCGGGTGAGCGAGGGAGGGAGGGAGGGAGGGCACAGAGGCAGGGGAGGGGAGGGGAGGGGAGGAGTGCCACGGCGGCGGCGACCAGGGGAGGGAGGGAGGGAGGGAGGGCGTGGGCGCCTGTCTCGGGTCTCCTCTCGTCCCCCCTTCCCTTTCCCCCCTGCAAGTGGTGGGCGGTGGGCTCCTCCTCTAGGGTGCAGAGAGTGGGAGAAGGAGCCGGCACCACTGGGTAGAGATGGTCCGACCCACCCATTGCTGCCTGTATGGGGGCCATGAAGTGTGTGTGCAGGGATGGAGTGGGGTGGTTTATTATTATTATTATTATTATTATTATTATTATTATTATTATTATTATTATTATTATTATTATTATTATTATTATTATTATTATTATTATTATTATTAATTAGGGCAGAAATAGTCTGACACATTGCTGCCTGTCATGGTCCTACTACTACTATTACTACTACTACTATTACTGGATACAAATCAACCATTTGATTCACAGTTGAGGACTGGAATAAAATTAACAGTTCAAGACCTAACCAAGGACCTTTATTATTATTATTATTATTATTATTATTATTATTATTATTATTATTATTATTATTATTATTATTATTATTATTATTATTATTATTATTAATTACTACTACTACTACTACTACTACTACTACTACTACTACTACTACTGGATACAAATCAACCATTTGATTCACAGTTGAGGACTGGAATAAAATTAACAGTTCAAGACCTAACCAAGGACCTTTATTATTATTGTTGTTGTTGTTGTTGTTAATTGAGAAGAGAGGATACACTTGAGAAGGCCTTGATGCTGGGAAAGGTGGAGGGCAAAAGAAGAAGGGGGCAGCAGAAAATGAGATGGCTAGATAGTATTGTAGGTGCAATGGGCACAGAGCTGGGCAGGTTGAGGAGGATGGTGGGGGATAGGGGTGCCTGGCGGACAATGGTCCATAGGGTTACAAAGGGTCGGAATTGGCTGTGCGACTGAATGACAAACAATTATTATTATTTAGTAGTAGTGGTAGCAGCGGCGGCAGTAGTAGTAGTCACAGTTGAAGACTGGTATAAAATTAACAGTTCAAGACCTAACCAAGGACCTAAGAACTGTTAGTAAACGTAAAGGTCACTTTTGCTCGAAAGCCAGTAATATCCGACTCTAGGGTTCAGTGCTCATCTCTTTATAGCCAAAGAGCCAGTGCTGTCTGCATCTGCAGATGTTTTCATGGACATGTGGCAGGCATGCCTAGACACCAGAGTGCACGGAACGCTGTTTACCTTCCCACTGAAGTAGTCCCAATTTATTTACTTGCAATTTCTTGCTTTCAAACTGCTAGGAGCTGGGACAGAGATGGGAGCTCATTCTGTTGAGCAGCACTCGGGTCTCGAACTGCTGACCTTCCGCCTCCCAGTCAGAGTCTTAACCACTTGAGCCACTGCAGTCCCTAAGAACTGTTAAGGTATCATTTAAAAAGTATATAGGGGCAGTTCCTAGTAAGCCTGCATTTTTTTAGAGTTAGGATGCTCATATCCAATAGATCAAAAAATTCCTATTACACCACCACCACCACCACCACCACCACCACCACCACCACCACCATCATCATCATCATCATCATCATCATCATCATCATCATCATCATCATCATCATCATTATTATTATTATTATTATTATTATTATTATTATTATTATTATTATTATTATTATTATTATTATTATTATTACTTAGGTAGTTAGCCTGCTGGATTTTTTATACCATGTGCACAAACATCCCTACTGTCTTTCCCTTCAGCTTTGACAATTTGAAAGGGAAGTGTGTGTGTGTGTGTGTGTGTGTGTGTGTGTGTGTGTGTGTGTGTGTGTGTGTGTGTGTGTGTGTGTGTGTGTGTGTGTGTGTGTGTGGTAGAATAGCAGTCTGACAAGGTACAGAGAGGGGTAGTGGTGTTTGCAGTTTCCTGATTTTATAGCCATGATGGTGAAAAAGGCACAGGAGTCCTGCCTTCTTTTGCATTTGGCCACCCTCACACACACACATACCCAACACAATGAAAGTCAGAATATGGGGTTCTGTTTTAAGATTGTGGTATTTTTGAACCTCAATCGGGTATACCCCGGGCAATGGCCACCTTGTGCCAGCTAATCTTTCTCACACTAGGTCAGGCGAAAGGAACCACAGAACGAATTCACCAAAAGGTGCCTTCATTTTGGCAGTTTCACCTCTGGCCTAGACACGAAGCAAGTAGTCTAATCTGCTATTGAAGGTACAAGAGCAGGCCCACATTGAAAAGGGGGGACCCCAACTGATAGCAATGCAACCATATTAGGTTTGATTGTATGTTAGTCATGCCTGGGGGGTTCCTAGAAGTTGCTGATGCTTAGGTTCAACCTAATAATGTTCCTTTTTATTATCCCCTGCTTTCCCCCCTTCTTCTGGGTTTTATCGTCTGTATGGCAGGCAAGTAGTTCCCTGGTTTCCTAAGTCCAGAGTTGAGGCTTTGTTGCATGGAGAGTAAACCCCATGTACTCCCATCTGGGGAATCAGCCCTTTCCCAAGCCAGGGCACACAGGATTGGAGGGTAGCCATGTTGTTTTAGAACAGGGGTTCTCAACCTACAGCCCACAGTCCGGATGTGGCCCAAGGCACCAAATAATCCAGGCCCTAACCCCAGCCACCACCACCGCTAGAATCAGGCATGGACTCATTTATGGCCGTCGTAAACACATTTACAACAGCTGTAAATGGCGGGGGCCCAACCAGTTTCCAGCCCCCTCAACTGTTTGAGGGAGCGTGACTTGGTCCCCGACTTGAAAAGGTTGAGAACCCCTGTTTTAACCTGAGCTAGAATATCCCTAAGTGCCTCCTCCCATTTCTGGGCAAACTAACTAAAAATCCTAAAATGTTAATAGCAAACAAATTGCTGCCATTTCATGACATTAGACTAAGAGCGGCTGCCTGAGGCCAGCCTTGTTTTCTCCCTCAGCCTTGGAAGTGTGCCTTCTGCTCCAGGCCGTTGTCAGGGAGGAGGTTATTAAATTCACACACACAAAGAGGCAAGGTTTTCAGGTTACTTTGTGGGATTGCCTTGTGGGTGTACTTAGCCCTGGCATCTTTCTTTTTAGGAATTAATGGTGCAGTTCTATGCCTGCTTGCTCGGAAGTAAGGCCATCAGAGTGATGCAATTTGATAATTTTAGTGCTCTCTTTGAAGGCTGACATGCGCTGCTTCCCTTACTTCACATGGTCTTATCTCTTCAGTTGGAAATGTTGCTGCAAGACAGACAAGCAAGGCCTTTGTGCTCGCTATTAACAAATACATAGGACAGGGATAGGGGTAAGGTAAAAAATATGGACATCTAGAACTTGTCAAGCCGCAGCTACCATCATCCCTCACTAGTGCTGTGGCTAATGGGATTCATAGTCTAACATCTAGAGCTGGGGTTCTCAACGTTTTCCCGCCATAGGCCGGACCACGCCCCCTCAGACAACTGAGATGGCTGGACATGTGGTTCCCCCTGCTGTAAATGCTGCTGTAAAATGCGTCTGCCGTAAATGCATTTACAGCTGTGGGTGCATTTACAGCGTATTTTTGGCTGGTTTTGGTGGTGGCGGCGCCGGTGGGAGCTAGAGCGACAGGGCACTTAAAATGGCGCCACGGGTCCAGCCAGTGGGCTTGTAGGTTGCGAACCTCTGATCTAGAGAGCCACATGGCCCTATTATGTGGGTCAGAGATGGAAAATCTTTATTGGGCTCTTCTCTTTGTATCTAAACTGCAACCCCCCACTCCCCAAAAAGAGAGGGATAAATGTAAAACAAGTTTGCTTTCTTTGGGTCAGGTGAATTATCCACATATCCACGTACAGTACTTCTTTTACCAAATCACTTCCTGGTTTCTTACCAGTGGTGGCAATGCAAATCTATTTGCCAGGAAGGCATGTTGTCTTTGAACTGAGCTGAATGTACATTCCTAGGTCTTCTATTGACCATATCCTTGCAGGTTCTTTTTCCCTGGGCTGATTCTGCTGAGTGGTACTCTCACCGTACTCATCTTTGTGGGTTTCATCTGGACGGCCGAGAAGAAGGCTCCTGTGCGGCGCTTCAGGCGGAATTATCCCGGCACCTGTCTCTTCATTATCCTTGGCTTGGCGTTTTTCCTGGTGTCTTTCTTGGAAGGCTCTGCTATCTTCTTGGTTTTCTTCGCCCTGCCCATAGTGTGTGAGTCACCATACAGGGGCATGGTTGGGTGTGGGTAAAGGAAGGTTGTACCTATAGCTACAGTACTGGGGAATCCAGATTATTAGCTCTCTCTCTCTCTCTCATTCTAGTTTTGTTTAGTTCAGGTAAATCTGAAAACATACAAACATTTTTGCAAGAGTCCTTTAATTGTTGGCAATGTTTCGGTGACGCTCTGGCTTCCAAGTCTTGTGCTTAGTTATGCAGGCTTTTGGTGCTTCAACAGCACTGTAGCATGCATTTAGTCCTAAATGTATCATGGGAACACTGTCATTGCTGGGATTATTGAGAGAGTCATGCCCACTGTCTTGTGCATCCTGCACAGACTTCCATGTAGGCAAAAGACAAACCTTCCTTCGAGCAACTGTTTTCTGTTGCTTCAGACACCAAAACGAGTTGTGTTACTGGGTAGATCTGACTAAGAGCAGTTGTTGGGTGGTTGGTAGCCCTGTTGCTGCCCTAGAATGGTGTACTAATTACCATATCCCATTCTCAAAAGCTTTGCCTAGAGTAGATCTACGAACCTATGTATGCCATACCTGTCAACCGCGCGTCCGGAGATTCCGGGACCTGCACAGACCGGGTCTGCACAGGTTGCATTGCACGCATGCGCATGGGGGCTACGCCGCTTGCGTAGCCTTCTGCGCAGGCAGCATAGCCTTCTGCACATGCGTAGAAGGGAGCTATGGAAGTGTAGAGCCCTTCCACGCATGCGCGCAATGCGACCTGCGCAGATGGCCTGCACAGTGCCTCCTTTCCCCCGCTGCCAAATTATGTGGTTTTGGCAGCGCGGGTCAGGATATGACGCAAATCGGCGTCAAATTACGTGGTAATCCCGGCCAAATCGGGATGGTTGACAGGTATGATGTATGCTTTTACAGGAAGTACTTTACTGCGATCTTGTGAATGAATGAATATAGGAGAAATTGGGTAATTGGGTTGTTTTTAGTCCTAAAATAACATCTCAGTATCCATTTTTCTTCTGCAGTGTTCCCATGATACATTTAGAACTAAATGCATGCTACAGTGCTGTTGAAGCACCAAAAGCCTGCATAACTAAGGGAATGTCTATAGAATTTACCTTCCAGAGATTCCCTAGTTTCCCTTTGTGTGTGTAGTAAGATTCAAGCCTTTCTGGTTGACAAGATAAACTTGGAAATAGGTGGGGAGTGTATCTCATCTAGTAGGGATTACTGAATAGCATTTCTAGACGTTATGTACCGGTAGTAGATGCTCCTGTGTTCTGTGTGTCTCCCCAACCTTCCTATGAAAAACGAACAGAACAGTTTTGGATTTTCTGCCCTTGGTGGGTAAATTACTACTTATTCTTTATGAATGATAGGTTGTTTTAGCATTTCCATGCTATAGATGGCTGGGATGCTATGATTCTCATCTATTGCTCGTGGAGCTCATGCCAATATATTTTACTCCATGGCAAGCTTACGAGGTGAGCTGAAATCCTGTTGCTTGATTACACACTCAGAAGGTAAATGGAGTAACATTTGGTTGCTTTTAACTGACAATTAATGAGTCATTGCTGGGATTCTTGGGAGACTCATGCCCACTGTCTTGGTGCACAATTGGGGATTCCAGTGGGGACTCATTAATTGCCAGCTAGAAGTGACTGAGTGGTATTCTTTTTCCTTTCACATGCAAACAACAGGATTTCAGCCAGTGCCTTTGTTAAGAGTAAATTAAGAGCCATACTTGAGCAGGAATTAAGTCCCAGGAGGCCCTTCACGTTAAAGCAACTTGATGCCTCCAGGTATTCTGGATGACAGCCCACTCTAGACAACATGACCAATTACAGTATTAGGGAATATGGGTGTTGTAGTCCAAAACAACTTAGTTCTAGATTGTTGTCTGCAGCTGATGGGAATAGTAATTCAAACTCCCAGGTTGCCTACTCCTGCTGCACACATTACGACACAGAAAAGCAAAATTAAGTGATCTTTGGAATATATCTGCAGGAAACTTTCTACAGAAGAGTTGGTTTTCATCTGATTGCTGGAAAGCTAAGCTTGTAAAACTGAGAGCCGTTAAGAGACACATTTTAGCCCAGCGTTTCTTTTCCAGAGGAATGTACCGGTCCCTCCCCAGGGGACTGCCTGCAGTGGCTTTATTCTTCCAAGCCTGGTTTATGAGGACATAAATTATTCTGTGCAAAGGGAAGAGTCTGTGGCAAGGGGACTTAACAGTTTTCTCTTTCCACTGCTGTCGGTATAAAACCTTAATGTCTCCCTCCACTTCTTTCACTGCAGTGAGCCTCACCCATGCCTCCCTGCGTCTCCGCAACCTCAAAAACAAGTTAGAGAACAAAATTGAGAGCATTGGACTCAAGCGCACACCCATGGGACTGCTCCTGGAGGTTCTTGGGCAGGAACAGGAAGCTGGATCTTAAGGGAATCACTGCGGTTCTCTCTTCCTTCTGGAAATGCAGTATTTTTCTCTTTTTTCTCTTTCCTTCCTTCCTCTTATTTTCTCTCCTCCACCCTTGGCCAGAGCGTGTATCTCACTCAACCCTGTTTAATGACCTGGTTCTGAGCTTATGTTTAAAACACCATATTATTTTCTCTGGATTAGAGCAGACAATCAGGGGAAGCCCATAGCTCAGAGTAGCAATTAATGAGTCAAAGTAGAGGAATATAAGGAGAAAGCAAACTGAGTGGAAATCAAGACAGTGTTTCCTCATTATAGTAAGTATTAACAATTTGGATCTATTACCTGTTTTTGTGTTACGTATGTTAGACAGCAAGAAGCAACGAATAAAACTAAGGGAAGAGGTGGCCAATAGAAACAGCTAAGTGTGAAATGTTAGCCTATAGCCATGATGGCGAACCTTGGCACTCCATATATTCTTGGACTTCAGTGAATCCACATGAATGGGTTTACTGCAATTCATCCGGCCCGTTTACTGCAATTCATGTCGCTCCTGGAAGCGGAAGTAAAACGTGCCCGGATGGATGCACAAAATGTCACAAACAGCCCTGTGGTTTAGCTCAGTGTTATTTATCTGCACATTGTAGGTGAAGAGGCGAGACTGACTCTGTTCCTTCAGTTCATCCAACACATCCAGGGTAGAGTTAAGTTCAGGTGATAGTCTCACTCTTTAGTGCAGCAGCTCCGTAAAATTTTTGGTCTCTTGATTTTTATACAAAGACATGAGGCAAAACTTGCTGTTCCACTAGCTCAATAGGGTAAAGAAAGTATTTCAGGGTGGAAAATCATTAAAAAGACCTAAATCTTGAAAGGCGTTAGACATTCACAAACCATGTATGCTCTTAATATATGCTTTGTGTGGAGAGCAGAAGAAACACTAGTAGAGTAGGCAATGACCAAGTCACTATGTTTTAAACCAAGGGTGTCCAAACTACAGCCCGGGGGCTGGATCCGGCCCCCAATGCCAATTCATCTGGACCATGAAGCCCTCGTTGCTCCTGGAAGCGGAAGTAAAATGCGCCTGTATGGGCACGTTTTACTTCTGCTTCCAGGAGCGACGAGGGGTTCGTGGGCAGGATGAATTAGTGCCAGCAGCTGGATCCAGCCCCCAGGCCATAGCAACCAGCTCCCTGAACCATGTGACCGGCCCGCGGCCTGAAAAGTTTGGGCACTCCTGTTCTAAACTATACATTTAATTTTCAAATGAGAAAAAACCCAGTCCAGGTAATTCCTGTTTCATCCTTAGATTTCTTAGGTGAGTGTATTTTTCTTCCTTTGAGAGTCAAAATGGGCAAAGTTGTAAATATCATTTTTATGGCATTTTCTGTATTCAGTCTGCAATTTGGACCTGGTCTTGTATGAAACTAAAGCAAATGGACCAAAACTTAGCAAAGCGCATATAGTTCTAAGCAGTGTAAGAGATGTAGCTTAGAGGCAGTATGTTATGTAATGATTTGGGATAGGGGGCCTTTGTTCTTCCAAATATTTTGGACATAAAAACTCCCTGAAATCTTAGCAGGAATAAGAAATAGAAAGGGGTTGTGGAAGCTACAGTCAAAAAGGTCTGAAAGGTCAAAGATTCCCTAGCCCTGTAATAAAAGGAAGATGCTAGAATTTTTTTAATTAAAAAGAGGAATCGAATATTGTGTCTGTCCATTTTTTTTGTTTACACAGCTGGTAGTCATGTGGTTGAGCAAACAAGATCATTTTTTTTAAAAAATGGGTAAGTGAATTTATTGGTTAATAACCTAAAAGCGGGTTAGTTTTTTAAAACCACTATAGAAGCAAAGGGGTCCCTCTGCGTTCCTTGAGTACACCAGAAAGCCCAAGCCAGCCACTCTCAATTTATGGCCCACGGGCCAGACCCGGCCCTTGATGCCATTTCATTCAGCCACCGACAACCTTGGGGGCCATTCAACAATTATGTGATCCATTTTTGAGTGGGAAATTATGTCATCCAGAGCTTTTGTATCGAAACTCTAATTTTTAGAGCTTTTCACTATTGGTGAAATAGAAAAAGACTGCTCAAGCAATCTTCAGTAATCTCAAATCAGATCACAATTCCCAGAGATCATTTTTAAACCTAAAAAAGCATCATGTTTCAAAACCACAACAGCTCCAAATGGATTATGTAATCTTTGACCTGCCCCCCCCCCACGTAATTTTCCATAATTCAGATGGCAGACCCCCTCCCCCCCTTGAGAATCACGTAATTGTTCAATGGCCCCTCACCACTCCAGGAAGTGAAAGAAAAACGTGTTCCACGCATGGGTAGAACACAGAAATGCATTCTGCACATGCACTGGACACATTTTGCTTCTGCTTCCGGGTGGGAGGTACCACGTGACAGCTCGGCGCGAAAACATTGAGAAAGTGGCCTAAACTGAAAAGGGAGGGTCAATTATTGTTGAGAGGTCATTCTTGTAATAATAATAATAAGTGGAAAAATCCAGGGCTGGGCACTGAAATAGTGCACCATCCCACTACACAGGAGATGATGTGACCATCATCGTCCAACTTTGAGAAGGGACTGATTGTGGGTGGGGTGTTGTTGGCTGAATCAACAATCGCAAGGCCATTTCCCTCAAATTGCCCTGAAGCATGGATGAGAGGATGGACAGATTTGTGCTTGGAGGCCATTTCTCATGTGGCGGCTTTGTTTAGGAGAGAGGCAGGCTCGGCATCTGTTTGCTCCTGAGGCGTCTGTTCACATGGCGAGGAATTTGGGCATTTCCTTATACTATTCCTCTGTCCTTACCCCTGTGTGAACGTTAAGGGGTTTCCATTGTTATACTTATGTTTAAGCAACGGGCTGTTAAAGCTGAGAGCAGTTAGACTAAGTGGCCCTGTGAATGGTGCTAGGCGGCAACTGTCGCCACAGCAACTGGTTGGGCAAAGATGTGGCCCTCCCATGGAGGTAGAATAAGGGGAGATGGCGCTACAGACTTCATGCTGTACATTGCTTTGAAGCCAGTGGACATGGCCTGCTGCCATATTAGATGCCCCCCAACATTAGTAGACTATTTACGATTGCTTCTTGTGTTGGAGGGGGTGGATTCGATCCCCTCTCCTGGGTCCCCTTGGTTCGGGGGTTGGGTTGGGGGGACAATAGGGGTCTGTACCCCCAACCCTTCCAGAGCCAGGAGAGCCGGCAGAGAGGGGACACCCCCCCCCCCCGGCAGGACACCAAGCTGTTTCTTCTCTTCAACAACGGAGTGTTGGATGGGGTGTAATCGATCCCCTCTCCCGAGTCCCGTGGGTCCGGGAGGGTTGGTGGGTTAAAAGGGGTCTGTCCCCCCTACCCTTCTAGACCCAGGGGAGCCAGCGGAGAGGGGAATCGCAACCCCCTACCCACTGATATTAAAGGGGAAACCCCAATCTACCTTCACGACTCCACACAATCAAAGCACCATAAGCCAATGTTTTGGGGCAACTAACATGGCGGACTTTCAGATTAGAGCCGGCCTACAAGTTCGCATTCCTGGCCTACCTCTATTGAGCAGACCCACAGAAGAGAATGAGCTTCCTATTTCTTTGCTCCCATCTTTCACTAGCCTTTAGGCAACATAAATTCTCTTTTGGCCTTGCTTACATGCTACATATCCGTTTGCTTCACCGTAGACATGTGGTGTGGCATGGGCTGATTATAATCAGAGGAACCATATGCATAGCCATAGGCCTTTTAAAAACAGATCTCAATTTTAGTCTCCCAAGTCAGTATGTCAAGGATGTGCTTGGGGAGTTTATACACCCAAAATATGCCGAGCATCATTTTCAGCCTGCTTTATAGTAGGAAAACTGTCTGAAATGCATTTTTGGGAAGCAAAACGGATATAGTCAGCTGGATAAGTACTTGATATGTATGGTACTTGCCATGTAATACCACTTTGTGGTACTTGATTTTACCAGTCTCGAGGGCTCCCACGTGTCTGTGAATAGACACCCACCGAAGAGTTTTTGCACTTGGCACAACATGAAAGCTTTCCAGTGACAAACCACCAATTGGCATTGCCCTGAATATCATTAGATGAATTCAATATCCATGGATGAATTCCAACGTTTTTGGCTGCAGTCTAAGGAACTCGGGCAGCTCATTAAAGTACCGTACAATAGACCCTCGCATAACGACGTTACTTGGTTCCCCAAGTAGCGTTGCTAAGTGATTTTTGCTGTTATGTGGGTTTCTATGGAGTTTCCCGCACAACGTTTTTAATGTTTATTTTAGCGTTGTTGTCCGACCGCCGCCGCTAAAAACGTCGTTATGCGGGGAAAACGTGGTGCATAATGACACGTTAAGCGAAAATGATGTTATCCGAACGAGTTTTTAATGTGAGGGTTGACTGTACTTAAAGCTGCTCCCTCGTATACTTGCCACAGTCACTGATACCTATTTCCAGGTGAACATGATGTGCATTACATTTAGACTGTTAACTTTGTGTTCCAAACTATTAATACTGTATGTAAAATGTTAACTGTGGTCCTTAACAAAATTTAATACTGATTTCTCTAAATGCAGATTTCGTTGGGGGGGGGGACAACAGCAAAGCTTTGGAAATTGATCCTTGTATGAAAATCCAGACATAAAACTGATGTCAAGGGCTTGTCACAAATGTACCTTTAGAGTGCCTGAGTTCATGCAGTGAAAATGTGGATCAGAGGCCAATTATGAGACAAACCAGAGACAGCAAGAGTTGCATCTTAAAAAACAACAACCAAAACGTTAGCTATACTGTGCAATTTATTTGTTGTTCTTTTTGACATTTGCATTCTCTTAAAAATAAAGTTGTTGTCATTATCACTATTTTGTATATACACCAGACAGTGCTGGCTCCTTGGCTTTGAAACAGAGAAGAGCACTGAACCCTAGAGTCGGCTTCCGAGCCAGGGCAACCTTTACCTTTTTGTGATGTCTGGTTCTTTTTTGCCCCTCCACAAGGGTTTGATGGCTCAATCATTCCATCTTATAATGGTCTTAGGTGCTGAGTACAGACCAGCTTTAAACCAAGAAACAAAGGATTTGCCAGCATGCTTGTGGAGGGAATCCCAAGCGTTGCAGAAGTACCAATCCTCAAGCAAAATACTTAAAAGAATAATATTCTGAACTCTCCCCAGAATCCCCCACTGTCATAAATCACAGAAAACATTTAATAGTCCACTCCACAGGATAGTTGTTGTTGTTGTTTTTTTTGGGGGGGACAGGTTTGATCCCAACTCCTCTCTTTCTTGTAAAAATCCCATCAAGAATCACAGTGGTATTTTGGCAAAGAGGAGTGGTAGCAGAGGAGGCCCAAGACAATTTGCTGCCTAAGATATGAGACTGCTGTATGTAAGCAAGCTGACAGGAGAGATAATGAAGCTCTTCAGCTCTGGCCATGGGCTAGTATCCTTTAGTGCGGGGCGCCCAAACTTTTTGGGCCGAGGGCCAGTCGCATGGTTCAGCAGGCCAGTCACCTGGTTCCTCCCACTGGAAGTAGAAGTAAAACACGCCTTGCAGTCTGTTTTGCAACAGGATGAGATAGATTTTAGCCTGCCAATTTCTCTGCTTAAACCAGGGGTGCCCAAACTACGGCCTGTGGACCGGATCCACTTATTCGTCCAGCCCACGCCACCCTCGTCGCTCCCAGAAGCGGTTTAAGTTGTCCATTTGTGTTTTACTTCTGCTTCCAGGAGTGAAGAAGCCAGCATGGGCCAGATGAATTGGTGGTGTGGGCCAGATCTGGCCCGCATGCCATAGTTTGGGCACCCTGGTTTTAGTGTCCTTGATGGCCAAAAGTTAGCAGGGGCTAACTAAGTGGACCTTAGTTCTTCTACCACACTACCACCCATGCAATTCCTCAGTAACTGCTTACAAATGAAGTAGGGCAGAAATTGCAGCTAATGGTCAGCAGTTCAAGACCAGAGTGCTGCGCGACAGAGTGAGCTCCTTTCTCTGTACTAGCTCCTGCCAACCTAGCAGTTCGAAAGCAATCAAATGTAGATACTGCAAGCGCGGCGCCAAAATGGCCGCCGCGCCCTTTGCGGCCCCCCCCCCCCACAGGACAGAGAATCCGGGTAGTTAGGGGCGTGGCCAGCTCCCTTATAAAAGGGGTGGCCACGAGGCAGCCGAGCTGCCATTTTACCTCAGCGACGGAGCGGAGAAGTCTTTTCCCCTGTGTCTCCGTCGCTCTTGAGCCTACCGGGAAGCCTTTTTGGTAGCGATTCTGCCTTGCTGGCTTCCCTTTGCTTCGGTGGAGATGCCTTCGAAGAAGAAGGCAGCTTCGAGTGCAGCTCGCGCGGTTAGGAGGCGCAACCCAGGTTGGAGGACCGCGGTGCCGCCTCCTCAGCAGCCGCCTTTGCCGGCCCCTGCCGGGGCCGGCGGAATGGGGTCTATTGCCCCTTGGCCCGGAGTGGGCAACCAGAGTGCGGGCGCGGAAGGGGTTCCGGCCCGCGGCCCGCGAGCGGTGGACACCGCTCCTGCACCTGCCCACCCTGTTGGGCCTACTCCTCTTGGGTCGCAGCCTCTCCCAGGGCCCTCTAGCCTTGGGGGGTGGTGCGGCCCCCTGCCTTAGCAGGTTTCTCCACCGACCCTGCCGGGCTTCGGTGCTGGCCAATGGCCATATTCGGGTCCTGGGGTACAGGGACCTGGACCCACGCCTGGACCAGGCGGGCCGGCCGGCCCTTTGCCCCTGGTCAACGTGGACGCCTTACTGGCCCGCATTGCGGCCCTGGAAGCGTCGTTGGCTCGGGCCAGTCAGGCGGGCGCCCCCTTCGGGGTCCCTTTTGAGGCGCTGTCGGCAGGAGGACAACAGCCGGCAGGGAGGATCGAGCTGCTGCAGGCGCGTGGCGCGGTTTCGGCCACTGCCTCGCAGCTCCCCAGCCAGCAGCCAGGTGCGGGTCAAGCCCCGGTGATGAGCTCTACGTCGGTCGTGAGCTCCGACGCCCCCAGTGGGCCGGAACCCCCGGTGGGGGCGGCCCGCGGGGGTGCAGCATGTGAGTATACGGTGCAAGCGAGTACATCAACACACATTCCCAATATAGGGGGGGCTTTTCAATGGCCTTGGCCTCGCGCGGGTGGTGCGGGGGCCACGCTGTCGGCAACCCACCCGGCGACGACGACTGCCACCTTGGGCACTGGGGTGGGTACTTGTGCTTACACTGCGGGGAATGTTCTGGGGGTGGCTGGGTTAGCTCAGGCCCCTTTTCCTAGGCCGGCTGTGCCTTTTTCGGCTTTGCCGACGGCGGGGTATTCCTTGCCATTGGGTGATCACTTGGCACAGACTACCAGAGAAAAGATATGGCGGGGGGAATACGTAGATATCTTCTCACTCCTGAACAGAGAGCCCACCAAGGAGGAAAGGGAGGGACAGGATGAGAAGGACAAGGAGCAGGCACGCCGCCGTAAGCCGCCGCGTACCTGGGCCAACTGGCTCCCCGCTTATTTAATATACATGGCGGTGTATTTGAGGGCGCGGCCGGATTTAGCTATTCCCATGGTCCAATATTTGGACAACATATACAGGGCGATGGTTGATTTCCCGGGCCCCTCATGGCTAGCCTATGATGAGGAATTCCGTATGAGGATTCCCCTCCACCCCGAGATGAGATGGGATGAGCCGTGCCAGAGGCTTTGGCTTTTGTATATGACGCCCACACGCCCTGCCCCGGGAGATAGATATCATTGCGGACATGCGGTCCAGCGAGCGGCTCCAGCACAGGTTACCCGCCAGGCGGCGGGGCAGGGGGTTCCAGCCCGCCTGCTGTGCTGGACTTTCTCGTCCAATGGTTCCTGCAATAGAAAGAATTGCAAGTATAAGCATGAGTGTCCCACATGTTCGGGCCCCCACGCAGCCTCTGCCTGTCCCAGGCCTGGGGGGGGGCACGAGGCAGAGGGAGGGGTGGACAGTGGGCTGGCAAGACTGCCACGGATGGAGCTGGTTCTCCAAAAGGCCCCCTCCCCAATTAATGTGGACATGCTGGAGCGTTGGCTCGCATCGTACCCGAAGGGGGATGATGGGGAGTATCTCCTTCAGGGTTTTAAGCAGGGATTCCGTATCCCTTTCATGGGTGATAGGTCCCCTCAGGATGCCCCTAACCTGTTATCCCTCAGAGGGAGGGAGGACGTGGCTGCGGCCAGCATTAAAAAAGAGTTAGATGCGGGCAGGGTCGCTGGACCTTTCCCTGCACCCCCGTTTCCCAATCTTAAGGTGTCGCCACTGGGCTTGGTCCCCAAAAAGTCCCTAGGTGAGTTTCGCCTTATTCATCATTTGTCCTACCCAGCCGGCCGATCGGTCAATGATGCTATTCCTGATGACCTCTGTTCAGTCAGGTATACATCGTTTGACCATGCGCTGCGCATGGTACGCTCGTGTGGCCCGGGTGCCTTGCTGGCCAAGTGTGACATTAAGTCGGCTTTTCGCCTCTTGCCAGTGCATCCGGGCGACTTTGAGTTGCTGGGTTTTAAATTTAAGGGTGAATATTATTTTGATAAGGCTATGCCTTTTGGCTGCTCCATATCATGCTCGGCATTCGAGCGTTTTAGTACCTTCCTAGAGTGGGCTTTCGTCCGCAGGTCAGGGTCCCGGTCTGTAGCCCATTACCTGGATGATTTTTTATTCGGGGGTGAACGGGGCTGGGACACGTGCACACGTCTCCTCAACACATTTCAGACGCTAATGGAGGAACTTGGTGTCCCTTTAGCGCCCGAAAAGACCGAGGGCCCATCTACCAAGCTAGTATTCCTGGGGGTTGAGATTGACACAGTAGTGCAGGCTTCTAGGTTGCCGGGTGATAAGGTGTCCAGGATAGTGGCCCTTATCTCGGAATTGCTGGCCAAGCGTAAGGCATCCCTGAGGGAACTGCAGGTGCTACATGGTCACCTCAATTTTGCTTGCAGGGTGGTCGCACCGGGCAGGGCTTTTGCCCGGCGCTTATGCGACGCCATGGCAGGGTTATCCAGGCCCCACCACAGAGTCAGGCTTACCCGGGGTATCAGGGCAGACATGTTTGTCTGGTTGCAATTCCTGAGGGAGTTCAATGGGGTCTCATTTTGGAGGTCTGACCTCCTGGCATCCCCCAATTTTCAGATCCAGTCTGATGCCTCAGGATCCCTGGGTTATGGGATGTACTTCAATGGGAAGTGGGCCTATGGTGGGTGGCCACCGGCATGGGCAGGCACAGGTCGCCTGCGGGATCTCACATACCTGGAATTTTTTCCCTATTCTGGGGGCTTTGATGCTATGGGGCGAACAGTGGGCTAATTCGGTGGTGCATTTCTGGTGTGACAATGCTGCTGTTGTCCACATTGTCAATGCACAGACTTCCAAATCGCCCAGGGTTATGGAACTAGTGCGCCATTTTGTGCTGCGCTGCCTGCGCCTCAACGTCTTGTTCAGGGCCAGGCATGTCCCAGGGATTAATAATGATATTGCTGACGCTTTGTCCCGCCTGCAGATCTCCCGGTTCCGCGCCTTGGCCCCGGATGCGGAGGAATTTCCCTCGCCACTCCCGGACGAGATGTGGACTATTGGCAAGGAGAGGTGAACCGGGCGATTGGCCTGTCACTAGCGCCACGCACGCGTAAGGCGTACCAACAAGCATTCAATTCTTACAGGGCATTTTCTGCTCAATGTCACCTGCCAGAGACCTGGCCTATCCCGGTGGACCATGTTCTGCGGTTCATGGTTCACCTGCATGCACAGGGCCTCGCACCTCGCACCATAGCATCCAAGCTCTCGCCGTTGGCTTTTATGGCCAAAGTGGGAGGTCATGTGGATACCACCTCTGACTTCCGTGTGAGACATGTTTTGGAGGGGTGGGTGCGCGAGCGCGGGCGTTGCCCGGACGACCGGCACCCTATTTCCCCAGGGGTTCTTACCCAGTTGGCCCGGGGCTGGCCAGGCCTCTGTTTTGATCATTATGAGGCAGCCCTTTTTCATGCAGCCACAACGGTGGCATTTTTTGGAGCGCTCCGCGTCAGCGAACTCGTGATGCTGTCTAAGGCGGATGCAAGTGGTAGGGCACTGGAACTCGAAGATGTCTATGTTGCCAAAGACTGGGCCCAGTTGAGGATACGCTCCTCTAAAACAGATCAGCATGGCGTAGGCAGTGGTGTAAGACTGCTACGGTGTTCTTTGGCAGACATCTGTCCGGTTGGTGCCCTACAGGAATTCCTGGCACTGCGTGGCATGCACCACGGCCCGTTTTTCTGTCACCAAGATGGGTCTCCCCTTACTAAATTTCAGTTTTGGAAGGTGACAGCCAGAGCCCTCACCAGGGTGGGCCTACCAGGTGCCCGTTATGGCACACATTCATTCCGTATTGGTGCAGCCTCTACAGCAGCTGCTTTTGGGTACTCTGGGGCTGACATACGCAGCATGGGGGGGTGGGGCTCGCAATGTTTTCAGTTTTATGTGCGCCCACTCCTGCCATGAGTACCAATCCAGTCACCTTACCGCCTTTTTTCTCAATTTTCTTACAGACCCTGGGTGTCGTATTACACCGGTGACAGTATGGCTGGTGGGCCACAGCTATGTGCACAGGGCAGCGCGTTACGCTGCGGCGACAGAGTGGGGACCCCGACTGGGACTGGGTGAACACGCCAGTCTCGCATGGCATGGTAAGCCTGGGATGTTATGGCGGGAGCTGCGGCCTTTCCTTTTTTCTGGCCTGGGTGCTGACCCGCCTGACATTCTCATCATCCACCTTGGGGGCAATGATTTGGGCCAGGTCACCGGCTTATCGCTCAAGCATGCGATTTGCGAGGAACTCGCCTACTTGCATTATGTCTGGCCTGCCACAACCCTGGTTTGGTCGGACGTTGTCCCGCGCCATTCTTACAGAGGGGGCGTTAACCTCCTGGCCCTTGACCGCGCTAGGCGCGCGGTCAATAGGGCGGTGGCGCGGTTTCTTGCCGACAGGGCTTGGGGACGGGTCAGTCATCACCCCGATATTAGCCTACAAAATTATGACTTGTACGCAGGGGATGGGGTCCATCTGTCGCGAGGAGGTATGGACCTCCTGTTGGGTGATTGGCGAGCAGGCCTGTTGACCGAGCTGACGGTCTGGGGGGGGGCGTCAGGTCTTCTTTGAAGCCCCTCCGTGTGGCGGGTAGCACTGGTAAGGTAAACAGTATGACCCACAAGTATCCGGCAGGTTCGCAATTGACTGGACAACACTAGACAGGAATAAATTAGTTAAACGTTGTCTGGTCAACGACGAACCAGGCGATGGGGTGATGACGATTGCTAACCAGCATGCATCACCCCTGTGATTTCACGGATACGCGTCAGAGGGTGGGGTCATGAGTTAGTTATTGACTACGGTCAACAATTTGTTTGTTGTCAACAAACAAATTGATACAAATTGATACATTGTAACCAATTGCCGTTGGCAATTTTGGGGTGGTACCTTACCAGTGTTACTTCGGCCTGCTTGCCTTAGGAATTATGATTGGTCGTTTTACCAATACAAATTTATAATTCGGACTAGGGCATTGAATCAATAAATGTGGCCCTATGCTGTTATCCACTTTCAATGTTGTCTGTGTCCGTTATTGGGGGGGTGCGCCTGCAAATAGGTACCGCTTCGGTGTGAAAGATAACAGCTTTTTGTGCACTCCAGCATCTAGTCATGCCTGCCACATGCCCACAGAAACTTATTCAGACGCAGACAGCGCTGGCTCTTTGGCTCTAAACAGAGATGGCCACCATACCCTAGAGTCGGATATGACTGACTTTTGAGCGAGGGAGACCTTGACTTAGTACCGTGATGGTGAACCTTGGCACTCCAGATGTTCTTGTACTTCAATTCCCAGAAGCCCAAGCACCCTGTGAATCCACACGAATGGGTTTACTGCGATTCATCCAGACCGCGCTGCCCTCATCGCTCCTGGAAGCGGAAGTAAAATGCGCCCGTACGGAGGAAGGGTTAACCCAGAAGAGTCTTAACCGTACGGGCGCATTTTACTTTTGCTTCCGGGAGCGACGGGGGCCAGCACGGGCCGGATGAATCACAGTAAACCCATTTGTGTGGATTCACAGGGTGCTTGGGCTTCTTGGAATTGAAGTCCTAGAACATCTGGAACGCCAAGTTTCACCATCACGGCCCTAGTATCAGGATGCAGCGTAGGTGGATGATAAAGACCCAGCTTCTTTGGTGTGAACTTCCCAGTGACAGGGCTCTTCACTTTCCCATTTCATTCTCACAGCAACTACAGAGTGTGGAGTCTGAGTGTCTACAGAGCAGGACGCTGGATCCTTCCAGGGCGCGTCTGAGAAAGTTTGTGGAAGGAGGAGGGGAAAACAAATGTTGGGCTGTGCTTAATGACAGGCCCAAGGTCACCCAAAGTGAAGGCATGCAGATTTGTTGGTGGGGTAATTTTTGGGTGGGGTGGGGGGGCTGCCACCTCCAAGATTTTCTAGCAGCATACTTAGCAGCTCCCTAGTGGCTCAGTGCATAAAAGCACTGTGCTCGGAGACTGGAAAGATGCGGTTTGATTCCCCGAGAGCTGCATAATGGGGGACACCAAAGGAGCCTCATTCAAGCGTCCCCTGCAAAAATCCTTTCAACCCAGAGTAATCTCCGATATGAAACCACACACAGAGAGAGCAGCACACTTTGGGAAATTCTGACAGCTGTAATGCAAATCCGCAAGTCCTCTCTCTGCCTTCACTATCTCTTCCAACTTCTAGTCTACTGTTCTAATAGTAACACCTTCGCGGTACACAGAAAAAGCCTCTTCAAAGATTGTAATATTTTTGAACCGTGATTGGCTGTACCTTGGGCAATGGCAACCTTGCGTTGCCAGCTAATCTTTCTCACACTGGGCCGGGCGAAAGGAACTGCAGAAGTGAATTCACCAAAAGGTGGCTTCATTTTGGTAATTTCATGTCTGGCCTAGACATGGAAGAAGAAATTACATAAGAACAGCCTTGCTGGAACAGGCCACAGTCCATTCAGTCCAGCCTTCTGTCTCACACAGTGGCTCACCATTGGCTTCAGGGTATTATTCCCAAGCAGATGCCTTCACCTGCTTAGGATTCCCTGGAAATGGCATTGAGAGATATCCTGCCTATCTCTCCAACCCTGAGGTTGTCCTTAAGTATCCATAATTATAGCCATTGATACCCTTGTCCTCCATGAACTTGTCTAATCCTTTTTTAAAGCTGTCAAGACTGACAGCTGTCACCACTTCTTCTGGCAGGGAGTTCCATAGACCAGTAATCCTCTGGGTGAAAAAGTACTTTCTCTTGTTTGTTTGTTTGAGAACTAGTACCCAAAAGTTTCATCGAGTGTCCCCTAGTTCTAGTGTTGTGCGATAGGGAAAACAGTTTTTCCTCATCTACTTTGTCCACACCGTGCATGATTTTATAAACTTCAAACAGGTCACCTCTTAGACGCCGTCGTTCAAGAGTGAAGAGGCCCAACCGGTAAGGAAGGTGTTCTCAGGGTAACATCATGCTGCTTATGCTGCAAGGTGGAGTTGTTGCTGATTAAGTTCCTTTGTGGTGCCACTTAGGTATCACACCTTGGCCTTGTTCCTTTTAACAATCTTTTATTATAGAAACCTTTTCACAGATCATATGCACAGTGCTCCATTGTACATTCAGACCTCCAAATACAATCTGTTTATTAACACATATTAAATGACATACAAGACAGTGACTCTGACATTTCCCTTGTTCCTTCACATTTGGAGAAGAGGAGAAAGGTGAGAAGGCCTGGACCCCATTCCCCCCTCCCTTCTCTCCCCCCCCCCCCAATGATTTTAATTCAAGTTGGCAAAACCAGAGTTTGAAGAAAGTGGCATACTGTACCTAATGGTGCAGCTATGAGGGGGAGAGGAAATACCATCACATATCTGAAACATTTCATTATTATTCTTAAACAACAGCGGCAGGAGGGTTTGGGGGTGAAACTGGGTTGAAAAGGAAAGAGGTAAGGAATGGGGTTGGGGGAATGATGGAAGGATGCTGGGATGAAAGCTGCAGCTGTGCTTTTATTATAAAGCCTTTTTGGACATCACCAACATCCAGGGCAGCTCTTCACATTACAACAGCTGCATAAAATACTCAAGTTAGGCTAACTTTCTCCCAAATTCAACAGGTAACATGAGAGTACTGTATGTGGGGCTGGGGCCTTCCCTATACATCGGAGTGGCCATCTGTCATCCTCTAGGTCAGGGTTTCTCAACCTTGGGCCACCAGGTGTTCTTGGACTTCAATCACCAGAAGCCCAGGTCAGCACACCTGGGAATTGAAGTCCATGAACATCTAGGGCAGTGATGGCCAACCTTGGGACACTAGGTGTTCTTGGACTTCAATTCCCAGAAGTCCAAGTCAACACCTGCTGATCAGCGCTTCTGGGAATTGAAGTCCAAGAACATCTGGAGTGCCAAATGATGAGAGATTAGGTGAGCTGTAGGCCAAAAACATCTGGAAGGCCACAACTATTCTAACAGGCTGGCTTTTCACCTGATAGATCCTAACCTCCCAGTTTTAACAGGATCAAAACCAAAGACTTTATACATCTACAGCTATCCCAATGGTGTGCTTCAACTGAGGGCAGAAAATGGACTTCCTAAACCAGGGGTTCCCAACCTAAGGCCCATGGTGCCATTTCATGTGGGCCCCTACCCCTCCAATGGCATTCAAGAAACAAAATGGCTACCCCTTTGAAGTTGTTGGGACAAATGCCCCCCCATCATGCAGGGAGTGGGAAATGGCTGTCTGGCCCTCGAAGCTGACTGAGAGAACGTGACCTGGCCCCCGGGTTTGAAAAGGTTGGGAACCCCTGTCCTAAACACTTGTGGCTTTTGTCCTTACCCTCTCCAAAAACACAGGCTTTCTTCATTTAGTATCTGGTAAGAGTAGGACTATTAGTATGAAGGGGCAACAATATTTAATAGCTGCTCATTGCTGGGGCAGCAGGAGTTGTGTCGCATGTAACCCCCCCCCCCCTTAAAAAGAACACACTGTAATTATTTTGTTTTGACAGGACTGATGTTCATTAGCAAGAGGACAGGTCTGTGCTATTTAACATTTCACAAGAAACACATACACACGTACAAACCTCCAATTATACATTCCAGAGTCTTGGGTTTAAAATGCCACACCTTAAACCCACAGCACCAATGTGGTACTGCTGCCTTGCCCTCCCCCTCCGCTCTAAAAACCACCCGAAGGAGCAAACCGCAGCAGCCAAACTCTTCTTGTGGAGTATGAATAAAACACATATCCCAAAAGTCTCAACAGAGGAAAACGTTAATAACATGTAGGAAGAGCTGGGGATAACTTCCTACCACCACCACCACCCCTAGTTGTGTGGTCCAACATAACATGCAGCAATTCACACGTTCTCTTCCAATCTCTCAACCACACACATACACACATGTGCCCTGCCAGCAGGGAGTCCCCACCCCAACATGGTGTATAGCACACACAAAAAGAGGCACCAGCGAGGAGGGTGGGGAATAAAGAGAGAAAAGAGACAGAAATCCAGTTCCCCTTGGGGGACAAAAAAAAGGCAGAGGTCAGACCAGGGTTCCTGGCGCTGAGTGCTCTGTCGAGTCCAAGCTGTAGGAGTTTGCAGAGTCATCCATGTAAAGTAACTCCCCAAAAGGTCTAGGTAGGGCATAGCAGAGGAAGAAAAGGAAGGAGGGGGGGGGGGGGGAGAGAAGAGAAAGAATTAGATCAAGCGCCAGAAAGATTTCTCTCCTTGCATGCTGGGTTCCCTTTCATTTTACCCCAGATTCACACACTCACCTGTCTCCACAACCCTACCCCCCCCCCCGCCACACACACAAACACACCTTGTAAGCTACTAGGTTAGTTCTTCAGGCCAGTAAAGAAATGGGGATGAAGACCAGGCTCTAACCCGGGGTTCCCAACCCAAGGCCTGCAGGCTGGATCCGGCTCACGGCACCATTTCATGTGGAGCCCCCAACCCCTCCAAGGGCATTCGAGATGGCCACCCCTTTGAAGCTGTTGGGACCAAATGGCCAACCTCATCATGCAGGCAGGGCAAAATGGCAGTCCGGCCCTCAAAGCTGACTGAGAGAGTGTGACCCGGCCCCCAGCTTGAAAAGGTTGGGAACCCCTGGTCTAGCTTGTCAGGCCCACCCCTCAATCCAACCCTGCCCTTTCCATAGGAAGGAGGAGAAAACACAACAGGTGATGCTCAAGCAGCTTAAAACATGCAGCAAAAGAAGTCTGGGGAGGAGGGGGATAAACAGCTCAGAGAAAAGAAGCAGCCTTCGGCCTCCCTGTCCTCCTTTCCAAACTTAAATTTAAAAAGAGAGGGAGGGAGGGAACAAGCAAGCATTTAAAAAGCCAGTGAGGTTATCGGGGCAAAGGATAGAACATGGCTCCATACCTGCCGTAGAGGGGCTGCCCAGCGTAGCTGACAGAGTGAGGGAGCCCTCCAGGTCCACTATAGTAGCTCATCTCAGAGCTGGGAGGTGTTGGCTCATAGTAGCCGTGCTGGGGCTGGTGAGTGGATGGGACATTGGGCCCCCGTCTCTCTGGTGCGGCCCGTGGGCTGACTCCAGCATTGCGCAAGTACCAGTCCCGGAGTCCCTCCAGGGCCAGGGCTTTGTGGAAGTTGCGGTGGGGGGCCAAGGGGGCGGCGTACCCGACCTCCCGGGACTGGGGAGGCAACAGTGGGCCACAGGACTTGGTGCGGGCAGCAGGCCGGGCGCGGCGTGGCATGGGGCTCTCAGGAAAGCCCTCCCACTCTAATGGGGGAGGCCCATCCCTGCGCGAGAGATGCTCACCGCCACTGCCGCCTCCGCCTCCCCAGCACCTGCGCTCAAAGTAATAGTCCAAAAGGAGGTCGTTGTAAGGGGGCCGGGGGTTTCGGGCCGAGAGTGAAGGAGCCAGGGCCTCTGTGCTTTTGAAAGGGGGGCCCGAAGGCCACAGTGGGTCCTCTGAAGGGGCCCGTTCAATCAAGGCCTCTGAGCTATTACTACGGCGGGTCCGAGCGGCAAAAAGCGAGGCCCGGTCGGCACTGGGGTCACGGCTTGGGGGCCCAAGCTGGGAATCGTGGCTGCCGGCCCACTGGCGGGGTTGGAGCGCTGGGGCTTCTGGCCTGCGAAAGAGGAATAAAAAAGTAAGAGATTATTTTTAAAAAGGATGGCAGGGTACACAGGAAGGGCCTCCTAGTAGATTGTGGTATTTTTGAACCACAATCGGGCCTACCCTAAGCAACAGCCACTTTCTTGTGCTGGCTAATCTTTCTCACACTAGTTCAGGCGAAAGGAGGTAAAGGTCAAAAGGAAGGCAGCTTCCTTTTGGTAGTTTCACTTCTGGCCTACACATAGAAGAAGAACTGGATGACATGAGAGGCAGGAGCTGCTAGTGTATTTCCTAAGAAACAAATGCATCTGGGGGGAAATCTGAGGCACCCAAATTATCTTACCAAAGAGCAGCTTGCCTAACATACCTGGGCAGGTCCTTTCCTGAGGCCTGCCCTTGCCATAGCATGGCTACAGTGGGTGGAGGTATCTAATAACAGAAGTGCTCCCAAAAAAGCAACCCTTTCATGCTCTGCTTTCTCTGGACAAACGTCTTTTTTTTTTGGGGGGGGGGGGGGGGGCAGCTAATTCTGGTGTGACTCTGCATCAGGTGTAAACAGGAACAACAGAGTTGTCTGACCTCTGAGGAGCCTCCCTCTTATAATTCTCTACATAAGTCATACCCTTAAGATAATGCATCTTCTCAAGCAGCAGGGTGTTTTTTTATGTCATGGGAGGGCAGGACACTGTGATTTATTTGTTTTAATCCTATTTCTACTGCCAGAAAGGGGAAGAATTGCTTGGGGGAATTTATTCAGCCTCCTTATGCACTTCGGCTTTGGGCAGGCCCGTGCTGGGTCGCCAAATTACCGGGACGGGCAACCATGCGCCTCTACTGAGAACCCATAACTTAAAGGGCCACACCACCTCGGCAGTTTCCACTTCCACTCCTCTTGCAGGGCTCCCCTTGGCCCTGTGGGAGAAAGTCCGGATCGCTTTGACAGCTTCGGAGATTTCCCCGCACCACTGCTGAAGCACTTCGGATTTTCTCCCGCAGGGCCGAGGGGAGCCCTGCAAGAGGAGCCAGAGCGGAAACTGCAGAGGTGCTGTGGCCCTTTAAGTTATGGGTTCTCAATAGAGGTGCGCAGCTGCCCATCCTGGTAATTTGGCACCCGAGCACGGGCCTGGCTCAAGCAAGAGGCAGAGTTTCATTCACTGCTTTATCTCAGGCAGCAAAATGTCTTTGGCTGCCCTCAAGACATTGCTCTGGGACGATCAATTGAAATTAGAGCTATGCCTACAGTTGAAGGAATAACCCTCCCTATTTGAGGTGGTTCGTTCTTTATTCGTGTCAGATGCACCACCAGCATATAACAGACAAAACTAAAATTAACACATCTAAAAACAAAATAGAGTTTAACAGGGCTAGATGACATCTGTCCAATATTGGGCCACATCAACAGCATTTCCTCTTGCCAACATAAGGTCCTCCTCAGTGCACATTGAGGGGCATTGTGTGCATTGTATCATATGGGAGATAGTTTGTACTTCTCCGCATTCACAGAGGCTGTCGTCTACAGGGAAAACCCTACTTTCTTACATTAGCCCTTGACCTTCCTACCCTGGCATACAGTCTATTTAAAGCTTTCCACTTAGGACATGCGGAGAACCACCTCAAATAGGGAGGGTTATTATTCTTGGCCAGGTGGTAGAGCAGGGATTTTCAACCTGCAGCACACGGGGCGATTACAGCCCACATCACCATTTCATGTGGCCCCCCACCGCCCCCACCACACCAGGAAGTACCATGTGGTATAGGGAGGGCAAAATGGCCCCCAAAGCTGTCTGAGGAAGCGTGACCCGGCCCCTGGCTTAAAAAGGTTGAGAACTCGTGCAGTAAAGAGTTATGTGATTCTGCTCTGCCCAGTTATCTGGTAGCTCCTTGCTCGCCTTCCATAGTTCTAAGGCGGTCTGTGGGACCTGGTTGTTCAGAGGGGCAGAAGTTGTTACTTCAGTGATCAGGTGTCCCCTGGGCAACAAAGATTTATCACCGGCAACGGAGATTTTTCACTGGCTAATCCTTTCAACCCAGAAGCACCAGAAGTAGACATTTGAGGTGGTGTTCTGTACTATCAAGTGGCTTCTGGCGACTCTATGAGTTAAGTGTTTCTATGAAAAGTCCTGTCATTAAGTGCCCAACTCAGGTTCTGCAGACTTATGGCCATCTGCCTCATATCTTCCTAGCTATTTACTTTTCCAGCAAGTCTCATCTTCTCATGATGTTCCCAAAGTACAACGTCCTCAGTTTTGTCCTTTTTAATTTCTAGTGAGGTTTGGTTTAATTTAGGAGCCACTTGTGGTTAATTCTGTCAATCATTTGAGGTACAAGACAGAAATACGACTCATGTTCAAATATAGAGTGGGAGACAAAAGTGTGAGCCATCCGAAATTTGCAAAACACCAGATAAAGACAGATGGGATTAAGCAATAAGCACTCTGCTGCCTTACTTCGTATTTCACAGGATCTCTGTACCCACACGGATTATAGTGTTGACTTTAATACCTTGACTAGATATAGCTCTATATTAAACTCTTGCTGTAGTTCCCTGCTTACAATATTAATTACTGCATGCTGTCAAGTCAAATGTGACTTTGCAGTGAACTTTTCCAGGGTTTTCTAGGTAAAGAATACCTAGAAGGTACATAAGAACATAAGAACAGCCTTGCTGGAACAGGCCACAGCCCATCCAGTCCAGCATTCTGTCTCACACAGTGGCTCACCATTTCCTTCAGGGTATTCCCAAGGAGATGCCTTCACCTGCTTAGGATTCCCTGGAAATGGCATTGAGAGATATCCTGCCTATCTCTCCAACCCGGAGGTTGTCCTTAGGTAGCCATAATTATAGCCATTGATACACTTGTCCTCCATGAACTTGTCTAATCCTTTCTTAAAGCTGTCAAGACTGACAGCTGTCACCACTTCTTCTGGCAGGGAGTTCCATAGACCAGTAATCCTCTGGGTGAAAAAGTACTTTCTCTTATTTGTTTGAGAACTAGACCCCAAAAGCTTCATGGAGTGTCCCCTAGTTCTAGTGTTGTGCGATAGGGAAAACAGTTTTTCCTTATCTATTTTGTCCACACTGTGCATGATTTTATAAACTTCAATCAGGTCACCTCTTAGACGCCGTCGTTCAAGAGTGAAAAGGCCCAACCGTTGCAGCCTCAGATGGTAAGGAAGGTGTTCCAGTCCCCTAATCATTCTGGTTGCCCTACTCTGTACTTTCTCCAACTCCATAATATCCTTCTGGAGGTATGGCGACCAGAACTGTACACAGTATTCCAGATGGGGCCTCACCATAGATTTATAAAGAGGCAAAATGACACTTGCTGACTTATTTTCTAAACCCTTCCTAATGATCCCTAGCATTGAGTTTGCTTTTTTCACTGCTGAGGCACACTGGGTTGATACCTTAATGGAGTTGTCCACCAGGACACCAAGGTCCCTTTCCTGGTTTGTCGCAGAGAGTTCAGACCCCATCAGTTTATAAATGTAATTGGGGTTCTTTGCCCCAACATGCATCACTCTGCACTTACTAATGTTGAAACTCATTTGCCACTGTTTTGCCCACTCCCCCAGTGTCGAGAGATCCCTCTGGAGCTCCTCACAATCTCTCACAGTTTTCACGACCCTGTATAATTTAGTGTCGTCAGCAAATTTGGCTACCTTGCTTTTTACTCCTACCTCTAGATCATTTATGAAGAGGTTGAAAAGCAGGGGTCCCAGTACTGAACCTTGGGGGACCCCACTCTTTACTTCCCTCCACTTGGAGAAGTGTCCATTTAGTGCTACCCTCTGTTTCCTGTCCCTTAGCCAGTTGCTGATCCAGGACAAGACCTGTCCCTTTATTCCATGACTGGTAAGTTTATTCAAGAGCCTTTGGTGTGGGACCTTGTCAAAAGCCTTCTGAAAGTCCAGATAAACAATGTCAACTGGATCCCCCTTATCCACATGCTTGTTGACACTTTCAAAAAATTCCAACAGATTAGTGAGGCATGATTTGCCCTTGCAAAAGCCATGTTGGCTCTCCTTTAGCAGTGCCTTCTCTTCTATGTGCCTATTAATTCTATCTTTTAGGATGGTTTCCATCACTTTACCTGGGACACATGTCAAACTGACAGGCCGGTAATTTCCTGGATCACCCCTGGATCCTTTTTTGAAAATTGGTGTTACATTTGCTACCTTCCAGTCCTCAGGCACAAAGCCTGATTTGAGGGAAATATTATATATTTTGGCTAGGATATCAGCAATTTCATCTTTAAGTTCCCTGATAACTCGTGGATGGATGCCATCTGGTCCTGGGGATTTGTTAGTGTTTAGCTTAACAAGACATGCAAGGACCTCCTCCCTGGTTATTTCTATCTTGCTTAATTCTTCGGTTTCCCTCCCTACGAAGATAGGCTCTGTTTTGGGCATGTGGTCTCTGTCTTCTTCAGTGAATACTGAAGCAAAGAATTCATTGAGTCTCTCTGCAATCTCTGTTTCCTCTTTAATAACCCCTTGCCTTCCATTGTCATCTAATGGTCCAATGGCCTTCCTAGTTGGGTTCTTACTTCTAATGTACTTAAAGAAGTCTTTGTTATTCCTCTGAGTATTTTTAGCTACACGCTCCTCAAAGTCTTGCTTTGCTTTCCTGATTGTTGCCTTGCATTTGTTCTGCCAGAATTTATGTTTCTGCCTGCTGTCCTCATTTGGACAAGCCTTCCATCTTCTAAATGAGCTTTTCTTGCTCTTGATCACTTCCCGAACAGCTCCTGTAAGCCACATCGGAGTCCTCTTGGACCTGGCAGTGCCCCTTTTCCTTTTGGGTATGCATTCCAATTGGGCCTCTGTTATTGTTTTTGTAAACAACCTCCATGCCTCTTGGAGTGTTTGGACTCTCTCAATTTTCCCTTTCAGTTTCTTTTTCACTAGTTTCCTCATCTTTGGGAAATTTCCTTTTTGAAAATTTAAGGTCTCTGTGTTAGATTTTATCAGTGACTTGCGGTCTATGATCAAGTTAAACATAATTGAGTTGTGGTCACTGTTCCCTATTGGATCAGTCACATTAACATCTTGCACCAGATCCTGAGTATTACTCAGGATCAAGTCAAGGATTTTTGTACCTCTAGTTGGGTCTTCAACCATCTGTCCCAGGGAACAATCATTGAGCATATCTAGGAACTTTATCTCTTTATCATGTGCTGAACAACAGTTCACCCAGTCTATGTGAGGGTAATTGAAGTCCCCCATTATAACCAGGCTTCCCTTCCTGGATGCCTCCTTTACAACATTCTCCAACTGCCAGTCTCCCTCAAGAGTTTGGGTCGGAGGCCGATAGTATATGCCTACTGTTAGACCATCCTTGTAGCCTGGTACTCTTACCCACAGAGCTTCTAATGGCGACTCCAAATCACCTAGATATTCCAATTCATACGATTTTATCACTTCTTTGACATACAAGGCTACACCACCTCCTGTTTGCCCCTTCCTATCCTTCCTGTACAGTTTGTAGCCTGGGATAACTGTATCCCATTGGTTATCATCCGTCCACCAGGTTTCAGTGATACCAATAATATCAATATTTTTATCTATTGCTAAGTATTCCAGCTCCCCTATTTTGTTACGGAGGCTTCTGGCATTTGTATACAAGCATTTATATATGCTTTCCTGATACAGTCTTTTGAGTCCAGTTGCATTGTTAGACTGCCTCTTGCATCCTTCTGCTAGAGTGCTGGTGACTAGCTCCTTGCTCTGCTCAGTAATTTTTGCATCCTCCTCACTACTCAAGTACACACTTTCCCGAACCGGATGCTGCCCAGCTCCTGTCGGCTTTCCCCCAGTTATCAGTTTAAAAGCTGCTCTGCAGCCTTTTTGATGTTGAGTGCCAGCAATCTGGTCCCATCATGGTTTAAATGCAACCCATCCCTCCTGAACAGATTTGGCTTGTCCCAAAATGTTCTCCAGTTCCTGACAAATCTGAAGCCCTCCTCTCGACACCACCGCCTCATCCACGCATTGAGGATTCTGAGCTCTGCCTGCCTGGTAGGTCCTGCGCGAGGGACAGGCAGCACTTCTGAAAATGCTACCTTGGAAGTCCGGGACTTCAATCTTCTTCCTAACAACCTAAATTTGGCTTCCAGGACAGACCGCTTGGCCTTCCCAACATCATTAGTACCAACGTGTACCATGACAACTGGCTCGTTCCCAGTTCTCTCTAACAATCTATCTAGATTTCTTGTGATGTCTGCAACTTTTGCACCTGGCAGGCAAGTCACCATACGGTTATCATGTGCATCACAAATCCATTTCTCTGTATTTCTAATTATTGAATCGCCTAGTACAAGGAGCCTCTCTCCTGCAATCTGTTCATCTACATGCATTCTTCCCATTTCCTTCTTCTGGGGATGCCCTGGGACTGTGCAGTTTGACCAAGGCCACATAGGTTGGCTCTTCTCCCAGGAGCATACCTGTCAACCTTCCTGGATTGGCGGGGATTTCCCGATTTTCGGCGCCGATTTGCGCCATTTCCCGCCCCGCGCTGTCAAAATCCCGGAATTTGGCAGCGGGGGCGAGGAGGTACTGTGCAGCCCTTCTGCGCAGATCGCGTTCTACGCATGCGTAGAAGGGGGCTATGCAAGCGTAAAACCCTTCTACGCATGTGTAGAACGCGGCTTGCACAGAACCGATCTGCGCAGGTCTCTGATTTGGTGGAGCCGTGGTTGACAGGTATGCCCAGGAGGCCCAGTGGGGATTCAAACTCCCAACCACTGGCTCTACAGCCAGATACCTAAACTACTGACTGAGCTATTCAGACAGGTATTTCAGGGCAGCTCTTCAGATCTAACTACTTACATAGCACCTCTAATTGTTAGATACGGTGCATCTTTTTTTTAATACAAGATCAGTCTCTGTCAGTACATTAAAAAGTTAAAGACATAACATATTAGTAAAGGTAAAGGTTGCCCTTGCTTGAAAGCCAGTTGTATTTGACTCTAGTGTTCAGTGCTCATTTCTGTTTCTATCCAAAGAGCCAGTGCTATCTGTGTCTGCAATCGTTTTTGTGGACACATGGCAGACACCAGAGTGCACGGAATGCTGTTTACCTTCCCACAGAAGTGGTCCCTATTTATCTACTTGCAATTTTTTTGCTTTCATACTGCTAGGTTGCCAGGAGCTGGGACAGAGATGGGAGCTCATTCTGTCATGCAGTACTCGGGTATCGAACCCTGATCTTCCAGTCTTCAAGCTCAGTGTCTTAACCACTTGAGCCACTGCATCTGTACCTATAGGAAGGGATGTGGCCGTGCGTGTGCGGAATGCGAGTCCACACACGTGCAACCTATCCCGTAATGCGCCGTTCACACTTAACTTACTTCTCGGGCATCATCGCCACAAGGGTCCGGGAGCCGAGAGTGGGGCCAACGCCCCACAAACATAAAAAAACAAAAAATCTATGAGTCCCAGCGTCCTCCATGCCACGGCATGCCTCAGCCAATCAGGCAGGAGGACATGAGCGCAGAGGAGGCTGGACAGCCGGCGCACGCAAAAGAAAGAAAAGAAACGGCCAACGCGCAGAGAGAGAGGAGAGGCGGGGCCAGGGGCGCACACAGACCAAATAAAGAGAAAGCCCGTTGGCGCTCCGTCCGGCATCCCTGGGAGGCCAGGGCTAAAAGTGGCGTTCTGTACCGCCCTCGCCTCCCGGGGAGAAGCGAGCGCCTACCCCGGGGGGCGGGGGCAAAAGCACGACTGCCTTCGTCCCCCGCCTACCGGGAGAAGCAAGCCACTTCCCCGGGAGGCCAGAGCAGAGAACGGCGCTCCGTTCCACCCTCGCCACTCGGAGGGAAGCAAACGCCTACCCCAGGGAGCGGGGGCCAAAAAACGGGGTCAAAGGTAAGAAGAGGGCCCAAGTGACCCGACCGGTGAAGCCGGGTAGCCCATGCTAGTATTACATATTACGGAAGTGCAAAATGACTGGAAGATAAAGACCCTTGTTCATCTCAAAAATATGCATTTAGTGGTGGCCCAGTAAAAGGGTGTACCATCTTGTCTTATATTTCTAAATATTGATTTTTGTATCTTCTGTCTAGTCTAATAATGGTATTAAACCAATAGGGAGTTTTAAATGTATGATTTATCTTATCTTTTTTGTATGACTTTGTGTAATGCCTTTCTGTTGTAAACCAGTGAGCAGTGCTTGCTCTGGTGGAATGAATGAATGCTTTTTCTTACGGCCATTCATTTTCATACCTGAACTGGTTGCTCCCACTGCAGGCATTTCTTGCTAGTACTGGTGTGGCAGGAACGCTCCGGCCCTCAAAGCTGGACACACTCCGAGGCAAAGTGCGATTAGGGCTTCAGAACAGACAAAGATAAGGGAACAGTGAAGGAGAAGTTTTAACAACAGCTCTGGGTCTGTATCTGTTAGGGATCCTTTCACAGGCTCACACTGCACTTTTGGCTGGCTGTCTTTCACTCACTCACTCACACTCTCTCTCTCACCGATGGACACACGGTCCTCGTCTCCCTTTGCACAAATACAGACACATCTACCAACTTGATTTCTGGAAAACATGAGTTGCTAAAGGCAATCACATCACAAGCAGATCAGCTCTGGTTACACCAAATGCTAGTGGGCACATCCTGAAGACACTTTGCCACACCAGGCAAAGGAGCAAAAATTATTTGCCCATATTTTCTGCATTCCACAGAAGCAAACTGGAGCGGCCGTGGAGTCATCCCTTCAAGAACAGCAATGGCATAAAGGGATCTCCCATGCCTAGCGAGTTAGTTTATGGAGTGGAAGGGGGGGGGGAGGTACAGTACATGTGGCATAATGTGAAAGGGAAGAAGACACAGAACAGGGGTGTCCAAACTATGGCTGTGGGCTAAACCCAGACCCCAATGCCAATTCATCCAGCCCACACTGTCCTAGTCGCTTCTGGAAGTGGAAGTAAAATGTGCCCGTAAAAGGGCAGCATGGGCTGGATGAATTGGCATCGGGGGCGGAGAAAACGGCATCTTAAAATCTATCTCATCCTGTTGCAAAACAGATTTCAAGGTGTGTTTTACTTCTGCTTCTGGTGGGAGGAACCACATGACTGGCCCACTAAACCACATGACCGGCCCACAGCCCAAAATGTTTGGGCACCCCAACATAGAAAGACAAGGTGAGGCAGAAAAGAAGGAAGGAAAGGCAGGAGGCCCAGTGGATCAGGTGCAAGGAGCAGGAAAGGGAAGGAGGGGGAGAACATGGTGAATTCAGCAGCAATGCTGTGGAAGCCCTCAAGGAAGTAGGAGATGTCGGCACACCATTTCCTCTGGTCCACCTTCTCAATGTGTAATGGACAGGACACCTGTAAATACTCAGAGACATGCTTGTCCCTTGCACAACCAGTAAAGTATCTAATATAGAAGTGCACAGTTCCACCCACGATCAGTCTTAGGCCAACCCTAGACACCTGGCTCAGGGTTCTGGCTGTTCAAATGAGCTCATTAAAGCAAAGGGCTTCCTGTCCACAAAACAACCTTTACATTGCTTAACGTTATTGCTAGTAATGGCAGCAATAAGAGAATATAAGTGCCTGCAGTCAAGTCAACTATGACTTATGGCAACCTTAAGTATCAGCAATAAGAGAATTAAGTGATGCCTTTCCAGGCTGCCTTTCCACTGAGAAAAGGAGCCGGTTTCCTTTTTCAGCAATGGCTCAGAGGACTGATTGTCTCTGAACATTCCCAGCAGCTGTCTACCTCTGATATATAGTCACTCTCATTATAAAAAAGGTCCATTCTAAACATATCTACTCAGAGGAAAATACTTTGAATTTTATGGGGTTTGCACCCTAGAAAGTGGATACAGAATGAATTGCAGCCTGAAAGCCTTCTATCCTTCCATGGTCGGCAAAATGAGTACCCAGCAAGTTGGGGGCAAAATGCTAATTAACTTGTGAACTGCCCAGAGAGTGCACTAAGCTCTATGGGATGATCTATAAGTGTAATTGCTATTGCTATAAGCAGCTAAATACATTGAAAAGCAGTAAGGACCCACTCGCAAAAAGCCTGCAAAATAAAGATTGTACATCTTGCATCGTATCCTTACATCTATAAAAACTACTTTTTTTTAAAAAAAAGGCGGAAAGATATAAAAAGCAAGCATGTTGGAAATTCAGCCCAAGTAATCGTCTAAATGTGCCTATACATAACCTGGTTAAAATCTAGTAAACCAGATGTAACAGAACGTATTATACTCTGTTCTTTATTCTCTTTCAAAATGGTGATTTCAAGTCAGGGGGAGAGAGAAGATATGTAAACATCCTTGTCTTAAGAGTTGCCTCATGGTTTAGAAGAAATGAAACTTATTGTGTGATTAACATGTCTTATTGTAAAATCATTGGTTGGAATCCTGAGAGGGAGAGCCAAAGTTGGACCCTATGGGAGGAGATACCCACAGACGCACGCACGCACGCATGCCGACACAAAGACATTCTCTGGAATGCTGTGCTTTTAAGCTTGCCAAAATGTAGACACTGGGGAGAAAGGGAGCCCTATGGGGCTATCCCTGGAACATGCAGCTTGCTTTATTTCTGCTTTGAAATGCTTTCTAAGCTATTGCTGGACCGTATCCTGAATCTTGCTATGCTTTCAATATATTTCTAAAATACCTGAAGAGACTCTGGAGTGTTTACTTGGCACACGTTACCTGAATCTACACTGGTATCACGGGCACCCTTGCTCACTACCTAGATTTTGGTTGGGAGTGACTGGGCATACCAACAGGAAAAGCTCTGAACTGCTGGATACGATCTGGGCCATGGAAGCAGGAGCAGGCGCAATCCCATCGCCAGGAGGCCGGAGGACTACCAAGTCCTATCTGGGAGTAAGCAGATTGTTGCACCAGACAACATGACACTGCATGCAACATACACAACTCTGTGTATGATAAGGGACAGAGGGCTGGGGGGGGGGGGAACAGAATTCCCCATACCAAAGGTTTTTGGGAGGCAACTGTCTAATGGTAGGGCCATTCCTGCTTAAAGGTTCCTTTTAACAAACTCCCCCTCCAGGACAACATAACTAGAGAAGAGTGAAGTTCTGGTCTTGGTCCTTTGTTAATGTCTTCTTAAGGAGGGGGTTGTTTTAGAGGGAAGAGATTATTAGGTTTTTTGCAACTCATTTCTAGCAGCTCCTCTGCTGTCCTTCTGTATTCCAAACATTCAAGGAAACTCCGACACCAGACATCTGGCTTGGTTCAAGCATGCAGGTGAATGAGGTGGTAAACTGTGGGGCGGGCAAACAGGGCGGCCCATTGTAGTAGGGGCTTCGCTTTGTAACATTAAAAACAAAAACAAAATATTGCTCACAACTGGATTACTAGCATCTGGTTCTAGCCCAGGGGTGCCGTTTAGCAGGCCAGTCACATGGTTCCTCCCATTGGAAGTAAAATGCACCTTGCAATCTGTTTTGCAACACATATGTTTTGCAACAGGATGAGATAGATTTTTTAGGCTGCCATTTTCTCTGCTTAAACCAGGGGTGCCCAAACTACGGCCCATGGGCCACATCCTGCCCCTGATGCCAATTCATCCGGCCCGTGCCACCCTTGTCGCCCCGGAAGCGGAAGTAAAACACACCTGTACGGGGCGGCACAGGTTGGATGAATTGGCGTCAGGGGCTGGATCCAGCCCCAGGCCATAGTTTGGCCACCCTTGTTCTAGCCCAACCCACTCCCTTTCCACAAGCTGATTTTCTGAATTTGACATTCAATGCCAGGGAGCATATAGGGGGCTCTATAGAGTTGTTAAAGAAGTCAGCAGTAAACCCCCTACATTCACCAGACTGTTGGGATAGAAACCCTCCATAGATCCGGTTATTCATGCTGTTTTCTCACTCACCTGGTAGGGCTGGCGAGAGAATTCCTCCGGTCCTTAGCATCGTTGTACAAATCTGGCTGCAAGAGCCGCCACCCTGGCCGGCGGTCTGGACTGCTGGAGATGGCACGTAGGTGATCCCGGGCCTTGGGAGGGGAAGAACGGTCGGAGAAAGCTCCGTGGTGGTTGGAGACCTTGGAAGGATGGAAGCTGTGGGGGTCGTCTGAGGACAGAGCACAATGCACAGGATAGAAGAAGCCACACACCCCTACCTCGGCAAAAATACAAACAAAACAATTAAACACAGGTAGTCCAGCCGCTCTTAGAATCTGTACTCTCTTTCTCTATTGCTTTGCACCACGGCTGGAGAACCCATAGCGCTCCAGATGCAATAGTGAGATGGAATCATGGAAACTGCAGTCCCGTAACATCTGGAAGGCTGCTCATTCCCTAGAGCAGGGGTTCCCAACCTAAGGCCCATGGTCCAGATCCAGCCCACAGTGCCATTTCATGTGGCCTACCCCCACCCCTCCAAGGGCATTCAAGAAACAAAATGGCTACCCTTTAAAGCTGTTGGGACAAAATGCCCCCCCCTCATCATGCAGGCACAGAAAAATGGTCATCCAGCTCTTGAAGCTGACTGAGAGAGTGTGACCCAGTCCCCAGCTTAAAAAGGTTGGGAACCCCGGCCCTGGAGTCTAGACATTCACAGTTCTCAATCCACCAAACTGTTTCTGGACTGTATTACATTAGCTTCATCTTCAATCTAGCAGCAGCAACCTATGGGTGCTTTATATGAGGCTGCAAACTAAATTGTCTCACACCCTTTACATCTTCTCATTTCAAATCCAAATGCAAGCAATGCCAGCTAAGCTTTTTTTTTTGTCCCAAGCTACACTTGCGAGACTTCCAAGCTATCCTTTGATTTGCTACATAAATCTGCAGCAGGAAGACTTGAGAGCCACCCCTACCCCTGCCTGGATTCCAGCCTGAAATGTAAGAATTCCAGTTGCAGATCACAGTTTTATTTCAACTTGGCCCAAGATCCTATTTTCAACAGTATGTATAAATACCGCTATGTTTTAATTGAAACTAGAAGCTCATTTCCATCACATGCAGACTTTTACGTTAGCCTGCTGGCTGGCCAAAGGGTGGCTTTGAGCATGTAACAGAGCGCCTTGACCTCACCATTTCCCTAATGCACACAACGAGGATCAGAGGGAGAGGAAGGTTTTCAGGCTTCAACCCCTCGTAGCTGAGAAAGGCACTGAAAAACTGCACCACCAACCATCCCTCTTTGGTCTGGGTAAGGAACCCCAAGGGCTAAAGCCCTAAACTTACCATTTTCATGGCTGGTTGATTCAGAGAGGGAGCTGCTCTCGGAATGAAAAGCCTCTTCTTTATTTTTGGGATTTTTTTGTGTGTGTTTGAGGAAGGAAGAAAGAGTGAATAAGAGAAGAACGGATGAGAAACCACAGCGTGTGCATTAGCCACATCCCATGCTAGAAGGAGGGGTTTGGGTACCACAGTGATGGCGAACCTTTTAGAGACCGAGTGCCCAAACTGCAACCCAAAACTCACTTATTTATCGCAAAGTGCCAACACAGCAACAGGGGAGGAAGGAAACGCTCCCATTGGGCTGCTGGGCAGAGGGGCAGGGCAAACTCTGTGCTGGGGTGATTGCAAGGGTGCCCACAGAGAGGGCTGAGTGCCACCTTTGGCACCACTGGGTTACCACATCTTGCAAGTTAGCCACCACAACTCCCCCACCCACCCCGTCCTAACATCTCCCCTGTTTCCACAGCTAGTATGACCGATGGCTCTACTGGATGGGGGAAAATGAGGACTATATTTCAACCTTAATTTCCCCGGTGCTGCTCCTCACACAGGGGAAGACTTCTTGATAGATATTAAAATAGTTCAGAAGTAAATCACAGACAGTTCAAAGAGCCACATCGTTCTCGCCCAGGATGCTGTTGCCCAGTTCTGAAAATCACATCCTCCTCCCCAGGCACAATTAGCTTTTCTAGAAGCATTTTTAAAAAGTGCAATCGCTATGGAGGTGTGAGAGAAGGGCCACAGAGGGAATGTGCGTAAGGAAAGGAAGGGTGGGAAGAATGAAGGAGAGAAAAGAAGAGAAAGAGGGATAAACAGAGGAATAAGGAGAGAAGAAAAAAGCAGAGAACGTGAATAAATGTGAAGGGGAGTAAAATTTGTTAAAGGGGGAGAAAAGATAAGTTTTCAACAACTCCAATTTTTGCTCTTCCTCTGTTTAATACAAAGCAGGATCACCTTCTCTGTCCTGCCTCCCGTTCCCTGATAGGGACGCTACCCTCCAGGGGGAACATGTTTCCTACTCTTGCTACACTACCATGATGAGGTATGAGCCACCCCCTCTGAAGTATTTTATTGGGTGTGTTAAAGAACGGTTCAGCATGGGTCAATGGGTGGGTGAAGAGCCACAGATTGGACCAGGCATGGTGGAGAACTAGGGGTGCTGAAGACAACTAAGAGGACAAAGACACAAGGAAGGGAATGACCAGGAGGACGGAGTCCCAACTCACCATGGCTGACCCTTGGGAGAGGGCCTTTGCCCAGCCGCATCCGGCATTCCACCACCTGGGCCTCAAGCTCCCGCAGGCGTTGGGCGGCATCGGCCTGAACCTGCCTCCGGCGACGGCGCTGCTCGGCTGTTAGCTCTGGGGCAACCGCCAGGCGCCGAGCAGCCTCCGCCACTTGCTGCTGAAGGGCTAGTTCACGGGTCATCTCCTCCAGAGAAGGGGCTTCCTAGGAGATGGGAGAAGCAATAGCCATTAGACTTAGCTACCTGCCACATAGTGCTTAGTGCACTCTCTGGGCCAGGGGTGCCCAAACTATGGTCTGTGGGCTGGATCTGGCCCCAACACCAATTCATCTGGCCCATGCCACCCTCGTCACTCCCAGAAGTGGAAGTAAAACGTGCCTATATGGGCGCGTTTTACTTCCGCTTCTGGGAGCGACAAGGGCGGCGTGGGCCAGATGAATTGGTGTTGGGGACCAGATCCAGCCCACAGACCATAGTTTGGGCACCCCGGTTTAAGCAGAGAAAATGGCAGCGTAAAATCTCATCCTGTTGCAAAACAGATTGCAAGGCATGCTTTACTTCCACATCCAGTGGGAGGAACCACATGGCCATCCCGCTGAACCACGTGACCGTCCTGTTAAACCACATGACCGGCCTGCAGCCCAAATGTTTGGGCACCCCTGCTCTGGGCAGTTCACAAGGTGATTAGCATTTTGCCCCCCAACATGCTTGATCCTCATTTTACTGACCTTGTAAGGATGGAAGGCTGAATCAACCTTGTACCCTAGTCAGGATCAAACTCACAATGTTTTAGCTGCAGTACAGCAGTTTAAGCCCTGAACTACCAGGGCTCTTCTGAAGGCTCTTTCCCTGAACAGGCCTGGCACAGGACATTTTTTTTCTGGGAACAGACCTGTTCGAGGAAGCCTATTCCTGCCATCCACAAAAATGTGCTGCCTGAGGAAACTCCCTCACTCTGCCTACTGATCAGAAGAGCCCTGCCCCCAAATCCCCCAGCCCTCTTCCTCCTTGTCCTCTATGCTCTTTCCTTCACACACACAGAGTGTTTCACTCACCTCACTCTTCAGGGCAAGGGGAATTCGGTATGTGGCCGCTGGCCTCCTGCGCACGGGCTGAAGCCTCTCTCCTGGCTCCAGTGGGTATTCTGGAGGCAACTTCCCTGTCAGCTCCTAGCAAAAGGAAGAGAGGAGAGGGAAACCACACTCTTAGTAAGTAAGGTTGTTTGGTAATTTGGCAGGCATGAGGACTCAAGATGATCATTACATTTAAAGTCAGGTAGTTTGGCTAGGAGTCTTAACATCATGGCCCAGAAAGAGTAAACATAGAGGCTCAGATGCGATGTAAATTGAAGGACCTAAATGGTAAGAATATTTGTACCAATGTTTTGTGTCACCAGGGAAAATATTAGAGGGTAAATACAGGGAGTATATTTTGAGTATTAATGTTTGTTATTGCACTCTTTACAGAACTATGTCATCTTCCTTTCCTGATGATAGCACATGAAAAGAGATATATCGAATTCTCTTCGAAAGGAAGTTTTGCTTTGAGATTACAAGATAAGAAAAAAATTATTGGATTTACCTTTAAAATTACATGGATTTATGTTATTACTGAGGGAAAGTATCTGTTTATTTGAACTTGTGGAAAGCACTTGAGCAGTAAAAGACTTGAGCAGTAAAGGACTTTTTTGGAATTGACCAGTTTATTTGGTTTTATTGAGCAACAATCAAGCTTATTTTCCATCAGTGAACGGCTTCTACTATTGTGCATTTGATTTTCACCGTTCCACCCCAATTGTGAAACATAATTGTGTGTGCGCACATGTATGCGAATTATCCATTATTTTAAATTCTGAATGAAGAAAATTTGAACTTCACCACATATAGGTAGGCCTGATGAAAAATTTGAGTGCCTGTGTCAAGAGATAGTTTGCTCCTCAGCCAAATCAAAGAAGCCTCACTCTGTGTATGTTTCTTTATGGTTAAGTGCCATCAAGTCAAAAACAAAAATTATAATATACCTATAATAGGGCTTTCAAAGTAAGTCAGATATTTAAGGAGTGGTTTTGCCAGTTCCATAGCCACAGTGAATTTCCATAGCTGAATGGGGATTTGAACCCAGGCCTCCAAAATCTTAGCTTGTCACTTTATCCACTGGTAAAGGTAAAGATCGCCCTTGCTCGAAAGTCAAGCGTATCTGACTCTAGGGTTCGATACTCATCTCTATTTACAGTCTGAGTCTGCAGGCCTTTCTATGGTCTTGCAGCAGGGAGGACTAGATACCACAGTGCATGGAATGCAGTGACCTTTCTCACCAAAGTGGAACCTATTTATCTACTTAAAATTTCTTGGTTTTGAACTGCTAGACTGGCAGAAGCTGAGACAGAGACGGGCACTCACTTCATTGTGCTGCACTTGGGTCTTGAACTGCTGACCTGCCGACCTTCCAGTCATCAGGTTTAGCGTCTTAACCACTAAGCACCACAGTGGGTATGTCATAAAACACACAGTCTATCAAATGACAAAACAGAGCCTGTTTGGCTGTAGAGCCTACCTACATTTAGAAATAATCTTCCCAGGGAACTTCTCGGTCCATCTTTCTACTTAAGTTTCAGGTGGAAAATGAAGACCTATCTGTTTTTCCAAAATCTTGGGAGCTTATTTTTGCAGCCAATCATCAGCTGCACATCCCATTGTCTGTTCTTCATCTGAGCCAACAATACCAGTGGTGGTTGCAAATGAAATGGAAATTGTCAACACCCAGAGCTCCGAAAGACAGTAGAAAGCTTTCAAGGCTCGTTGGCTACCGAGACGGCATTGCGCTTCAGACGGTGCTGAGTTGTAATTTTTATCATCCCTCTCAATGGGCTATGTTAGTGAAGGATGATGGAAATAGCTGTCCAGCAGCATTGGGAGGGCCACATGTTCCCCACAGCCACAGATTCCCACGCCAGAGATAGAAGTGGCCTCCATAGTTCACCCTAGCCGCACTCCTTGTGGCCCACCAACATCCTGCACCCCTTCTGCAAAGATAACTCACAGCTTCCTGCAGGCAAACCCGTCGCAACTCCTTCAGCCGTAGGCTGAGCACCTGCTGAAGGCATCGCTGCTTCTCCACCAGCTCTTGCACTCGGTCCAGCCGAACTTGGGGGCAGAGATCCCGCTGCAAGGTCTCTGCAACGGGGAGAGCAGGGCAGGAGGTTGAGAACTAGAGGAAGCTTCCAGAAAGAGCTTGTTTTAAAGTGCAGACAAAAGAGCCTTTTTGGACAACAATCAGAGAATCCGATCGTCGGGAGGCCTAGTGGCCAAGTTGGCTTAAGGAGATTCGGGAAACTCTAGTCCAGTGGTGGCGAACCTATGGCATGCTTACCAGAGGAGGCACTCAGTCAGAGCCCTCTCTGTCGCCACCCGTGCAGTCACCCCAGCACAGAGTTTTCCGTGCCCCTCTGCCCAGCAACCCAATGGGAGCACTTCGCCCCTCTGCCCAGCAGCCCAATATGAGCACTTCTTCCCTCCCCCAGCACAGTTTGCCCCGCCCCTCTGCCCAGCAACCCAATATGAGCACTTCTTCCATCCCCCAGCAGTTTGCCCCGCCCCTATGCCCAGCAGCCCAATGGGAGCACTTCTTTCCTCCCCCAGCACAGTTTGCCCTGCCCCTCTGCCCAGCAGCCCAATGGGAGTGTTTCCTCCTTCCTCCCCTGTTGCTGTGTTGGCACTTTGCGATAAATAAGTGTTTTTGGGGTTACAGTTTGGGCACTTGGTCTCTAAAAGGTTCGCCATCACTGTTCTAGTCCAGTCGTTCCCAACGTGGGGCTCATGCCTCACAGGAGGGCTTCAATGGGGAATTGACTTAGGTTTCTGGGAACTGAAGTTCAAAAATCAAAGGTTGGGAAGCACTGCTCTAGTCCCAAAAGTCACATTTCCAAATTCTCTGTTTCACAGATATCAAATTTGCGGGAGGAGAGCAATCAGAGTCCAGGACCGGTGAGACTTAGAGCCCTGAAGAAGTGTTTACAGTGCGGGCAAAGTCAGCTCCAAACATTTTGTGGACAAGATAAAGGACAAGATGGTGTCTCCCTTTCCCCCCGATTCCACATATAAAACCCTGTTATTCTTATTTCAATAATTGTGGCAGGTCACTGTCCTCTATTACACTGGAAGGCAGTGGGAAACGTTAGAGCAGGAGTTCCCAACCTATGGCCCATGGGCCGAATCCGGCTTGCAGTGCCATTTCATGTGCCCCCAACCCAGAGAAGGCATTCAAGAAACAAAATGAAGCTGTTGGGACAAAATGGCCACCCCCATCATGCAGGCAGGGCAAAATGGCCATCCGGCCCTCGAAGCTGACTGAGACAGCATGACCCAGCCCTTGGCCTGTAAAGGTTAGGAACCCCTGCATTAGAGGAGAAGGAGCGAGTCAACTGGCGCTTGCAGCTCTAGTTCCACCTGAGGCAGCTGCTTCACTCTGCCAAAAAGTTGTGTCAGCCAAGTAAGCAATAATACAAGGACATTACCTGAAGAGCTGTAACTGGATGAGTTGATCAGCTGCCCCTTCACCTCCATGTTTGGGAAAGATCAGTTCCGTCTCCTGCTTCTGAGTAGAATCACTCCGATCCAAGAGCCATCAGGAATTCCCAGAGGGAGGTCCTCAGAGGGTTACTCCTGTTATACAAGAAGAAATGCATATACAGTCTGAGCAGGTGGGTGGGTAGACTGCAGACAAAGGCAGGTGAGTCATCAGAGGAGGGCATGATGCTGCAGAAAAGAGATCCTTCCTCCCTTCCTAAATTCAGCAGAGGACACTCAAATACGCACAAGGAGAAAGGCAAAAGCAGCGCTACAGGAGACGCCTCAGATACCAAAATAAGTTGGCATCCTGAGGGGAGAGTCGGTGGATTGTCCACCTAAGACCTCACAGAGGAGAGGAATGTACATCCAGTTATGGAGGCATTCCAGGAAAATGTTGCTGCTCCTCTAAGCCAGGGGTGCCCAAACTTTATGCGCCGTGGGCCAGTCACATGGTTCAGCAGGCCGGTCACGTGGTTCCTCCCACTGGAAGCGGAAGTAAAACGTGCCTTGCAATCTGTCTTGCAACAGGATGAGATAGATTTTAGGCTGCCATTTTCTCTGCTTAAACCGGGGTGCTTAAAGTATGGCCCACAGGCCAGATACAGCCCCTGCTGCCAGTTCATCCAGCCCTCGTCGCTCCCAGAAGCGGAAGTAAAACGCGTCTGTGCGGGTGCGTTTTACTTCTGTTTCCAGGAGCGCTGAGGGTGGCGCAGGCTGGATAAATTGGCTTTGGGGGTCAGATCCAGCCCGTGGGCTGTAGTTTGGGCACCCCTGTTCTATGCAGTTTCTGCCTTAATAATCGGGACTGTACAGCAAAGCTGGAGAAGGTGGGGCCCTTCAAATGTTGTTGAACTGTAACTCCCAACCAGAGCTTAGATAAGTTACTTGTTGGGACACCGCTCCCAGAATTCTTCCAAAAAAACAACTTTTCTAAGCTTAGTTCCCATCATCCCTCACCACTGGCTATGCTGAGTAAGGCTGCTGAGAGTTGTAGTCCAGCAACATCTGAAGGGCCCTAATTGTGACTATGGAGGTATTTTAACTGACTGTGAGCATTACTGGCGGCATAGCGGTTAAACAGCTGTACTGAAACCAATATGTTGTGACTTCGATCCTGACGGGGATTCAAGGTTGACTCAGCTTTCCACCCTTCCGAGGTTGCTAAAACGAGTACCCAGCATGTTGGGGTCAAAGTCCTAATTAACTTATGAACTGCCTGGAGTGCACTAAGCACTATGGGGAAGTATATAAGTGTACAGTAATCGCTGTTGCTGAGTCCTTCATGGGTAGAAATGAACATGGCACGCACATACAAATTCAGCCTGGGCAGGATTAAACCGGGGGCCTGACTAACTTGGACTTTCTCTACCAGGATCCCTCTGGATTACAACTCCCATCACCTCCATAGGAAGAGGTGATGGGGCAATGACAAAGACAAGAAAGTGGCTTCATTTTGGCAGTTCTGGGTTTGATCGGGACACAAAAGAAGAATCACCTCTATAGTTATGGGTCTGGGATTATGGCAATTGTTTCTCAGCAAAATCTGGAGGAATGTGACAGGTAGGGAAAGTTGGTTTAGTACAGTGCCAGTGTACAGTACAGTGCCAGCTGGTTTAGTACAGTGCAGTGGCTCAAGTGGCTAAGATGCTGACGATCAGCAGTTCGATTCCCGAGTACTGCAGGACGGAATGAGCTCCCGTCTTTGTCCCAGCTCCTGCCAACCTAGCAGTTCGAAAGCAAGAAATTGCAAGTAGAACATCCACAATGGGAAGTCTGGGGTCAGTAGGACAGCTCTCTCTCCCCGCCACACACATACACATTTGTGGGCTGAAGCCAAATCCTACAGCTGCTTCCGTGTGAGACCAGATCCGGGCCAAGCCCAGCTGGGAACCTGCAGTCATAGTCGGGGCCCAGGAACAGCCCAGTCAGGAAAACCTCTTCACTTACGTAACTAATCCCAGCCACAACAGAACCCCTGCACGGCTAGGTTATGAATCATCCTCTGGAGCAACATCCATATCCACGTCAGGTAGCACAGCCCCAAGACATTGTCTCCATACTTTGACAGGGTCCCAAGTCCTGCTGGCCGTAGATCATCCTTGCTTGAAAGCAAGTCATATCCGACTCTAGGGGACGGTGCTCATCTTTGTTTACAGCCAAAGAGCCAGTGCTGTCTGCCTCTGCAGATTTTTTTGTGGTCACATGGCAGGCACGACTAAGCACCAGAGCACACGAACACTGTTACCGTCCCACCAAAGTGGTACCTATTTATCTACTCACAAATTCTTGCTTTCAAACTGCCAGAAACGAAGACAGACAATGCTCACTCTGTTGCGCAGCACTCAGGTCCCGAACTGCTGACCTGAAGACTCTGCCAGTCACGGGAGGTGGGAGCAAAACCCAGCTGTCTCCCATCACGGCTGGGGCCATGAACAGCCGCACTGCCACCCCGCGCGCCAGCGCCTTCGGCTCCCTCCCGTGGCTCTGCCAGTCACGGGAGGTGGGAGTGAAGCTCAGTTGTCTCCCATCACGGCCAGGGCCGTGAAAAGCCACACTGCCACCCCAGACGCTAGCCTCTGGGGATGTGGGAACGCAGCTGAGGACTGTCCCATTGCAGCCGGATGTGTTCGGACTCACGGGATCCCCACACCTGGTGAGATCGGTGGCAGGGAGGAGTGACTGACCCTGCTGTGAGGCGACTGATGTGGCTTCAAAAGCTCCATCACCTGGGGACTTTGTCTACTGTAATGTTATGCTGATGTGATATTTTGGAAATTTTGTATTGTTTTACTAGTTTTTGCTATAATGTATTTTTGGTTTTGTTCTTTTGTATCTTTAGATTATAGTTTTGATTATATTGTCATACTGTATTTCTGAATTTTCTATCTTATTATTGTATCTTTAAATGTCTTGTAAGCTGCTTCGAGTCGTCCATTGGATTGAGGGAAACGGGATATAAATAAATAAATAAATAAATATTATTATTATTATTATTATTATTATTATTATTATTATTATTATTATTATTATTATTATTATTATTATTATTATCCAGTCGTCAGGTTCAGTGTCTTAAACACTAAGCCACCGCAGTCCTGTACCTGTTGGCCATACACCGCCATAAATTCTTCCTCCCCGTCCCAGTCACATTAACCAGCTTGTCTCTCTGCCACCCACTCAGAACATACTTTCTTCTTTCTGTAGCCAGATGTGAACTTAGCCAGCTAACATTCTCCCACACACTCAAGTACAGTTTCTTTCTCTGGACTGGAATGGGAATTCAGGACAGCTAAAATTCTCTCCCTCACACACCACGCATACACACACATAAAGAGTAAATATGTCCATGTATCTATGAGGAGCTCAGCCCCACTGTACCCCACTATAATAAAGGTGGAAACACAGCAGGGAAACAGTAGTGCAGACAGTCACCCCCACCCACCACAGCCCAGGGCTCGTGAAACTTTGCAACCAATTCCTTTCCCATGACTGCTCAGTGTCAACACCTTCTTCTCTACCGCTCCCAGCCGCTCCTGGCTGCTTGTTCTTTGGGAGTGGATAAGGAAGGTACTTTCTGTTGAGCTAGGACAGAAGACAGAGCTGTTGCAGGCAGTGCCGGCACGAGGCAAGTTTTAGGATGGAGCGAGATCCAACTATGGCGCCCCCTTGGTTACCCCTAATATATTTGTTGTTGTTCAGTCGCACAGTCGATTCCGACCCTTTGCGACCCTATGGACCATCGTTCTCCAGGCGCCTCTGTCCTCCACCATCCCCCTCAGTCCTCCCAGTTCTGTGCCCATTGTGTCTACAATACCATCTATCCATCTCATCCTTGGCCTCCCCCTTCTTCTTTTGCCCTCCACCTTTCCCAACATCACGGCCTTCTCAAGTGAATCCTCCCTTCTCATTTGATGCCCAAAGTACTTTAGCCTCATCTTTACTATTTGACCTTCCAATGAGCAGTCAGTGTTGATTTCTTCTAAGATTGACCTATTTGTTCTCCTTGCTGTCCAAGGTACCCTCAAAACTCTCCTCCAACACCACATTTCAAAGGCATCTATTCTTCTGCGTTCAGCTTTCCTAATTGTCCAGCTCTCACATCCGTACATTACCACTGGGAATACCATTGCTTCGACTATTCTAATTTTTGTTTTCAAGGTGATGTCTCTGCTTTTCACTATGTTCCCCAGGTTTCTCATGGCTTGTCTCCCTAGAATCAGCCACCTCTTTATTTCATGGCTGCAATCTCCATCTGCAGTGATCTTAGATCCTAAGAACGTAAAATCTGTCACTGCTTCTACTTCTTCCCCGTCTATTTTCCAGGAACTGATCGGGCCTGTTGCCATTATCTTGGTTTTCTTGATATTGAGTCTCAAGCCAGCTTTTGCACTCTCTTCCTTCAAACCGATCAGGAGATTCTTTAGGTCTTCCTCACTTTCTGCCACCCCTAATATATAGGATTAAATTAAGTTACTTGGCAAAACTTTACACATGCTTTACTACTGCGCCGACCCCCCCTGGGAGTGGGCGCCTGGAGCGACTGCTCCGTTCACCTTATAGTAGGGTTGGCCCTGGTTGCAGGCACCCTTTGATGGGGGGATGGAAGGAAGGAAGGGCAAACTACCTGGGAGACCCAAGGTGAACCAATATGGGTGCACTGTATAAACTAAATTTGTCTCTGGTGTGCAGTACAAGACCTTTGGAGAAAAAGGACACAGAGTGGGATCCAGGATCAGGCCTTGGCCACTTGGCCCATTATTGCAAAAATCCCTTATGTAGGCAAGCAAGCAGAATGGAGAGCAAGACCGAGAGGGACCGCACCACATCATCTCCTTTTTGCAGAGAACCCTGGGACAGGATGAGGCTGTCCTGAAAGGGGTAAGGGTGGACAATCTTCTTTTCTTCTTGAAGGCCACATCCTATCAGTCATAATCTGTCAAGAGCAACCAACTGTATATGGCAAACGAGGCTAAAAGGACAAGCCAGCCCCTTTTCTTTGTTCATTTTCAAATATCCACTTCTCTCCCTTCTCAAATTCTCAATTACAGTAGAACCCCGCATAACGAATGCCTCATACAACAAAAAAATTCATACAATGAAGAGGATTTGCGGAAACCATTATACCCAGTATAACAATTTTTTTCATTATACGAAGCAATGCATTTCTATGGGGAAAATCATACAACAAAAATCCCTATTGGATGCATTGTACAATGAAAATCTCTATGGGGAAAATCGTACAACAAAAATTTTTCGTTGTGTGATTTTTCCCATAGAGATTTTCATTGTACGATGCATCCCACAGGGATTTTCGTTGTGCGAGGCATGCTCCGTATAACGAAAAAATTAGTATAACAAAAGACATCGTGGAACCAACTTTATACGGGGTTCTACTATATCTCCTTTTTCTCTTTCTCCTTAGCAGGCTACCAGGGAAATGCCAGAGTTCTCACAGACGCCTGAATTGATGGCTTGCCAAAGGCTGTGGGCTGCCTACAGCTTTAGGGCTGCAGGCTGCCAAACCCCCTATTATCAAAATTAAAATGGAGACAATTTGGAACTCTTAAGACGGGGTGCCCAAACTTTTTTGGGCCGTGGGCCGTTCACGTGGTTCAGCGGGCCAGTCACATAGTTCCTCCCACCGGAAGCGGAAGTAAAACTCGCCTTGCAATCTGTTTTGCAACAGGATAAATTTAAGCTGCCATTTTCTCTACTTAAACCAGGGATGCCCAAACTACGGCACGTGGGCTAGATCCAGGACTTCTTATCCAGTTCAAGCCTATTTTAAGGTCTCAAATTAGCAAACTGTTATAATTCCGAATGTACTTCGGATGGGTGGGGAGTACGCCAAGATAGCCATACTGGGATTTGAGCACAGACCTGAGGATATAAGCGAAAGTTCTCACAATTGGTGCATTATTGTAAAAAAATGGTTGGAGAATGAGAACTCAAGAAAATAATCAGATTTGAAGGCAGAAGCTGTTTTATGAGTTGGGTTTGCAATCAAATGGTCAGAGTTCAACAGATGAAGCTCTCCACCCCCGGAAATCCTTGCAACACCTGAGTAACATCATCTTTGGCTGGCAGCCTCAGGCAAAGGTTCACCTAATCCCCAGACAAAAGTCAAATCAGGCAGGACAGGACACATTTTCTCCCAGAATAAGCAAGGTAGCAATTTCCTGCAAATGCACCACCCACCCTCCGTCTTGCTTCTCTATAACCATTCATTTCCAGATTTGGAATCATTCCTCAGAGTGGAACATATGTTCAAAGAACTCTTGGCTTGCAGTCAGGGTTTTATTTGAACCTAGCCTCATTTTCAGTGGCTGGGCTAGCCCCGAACACAAACAAAATAAGAAAATAGTACTACTGAGAGTACAATGACACTAGCAAGGAACTATAGTCAGCTTTCACACAATTCATGGGTGAAGAAGCTTCAAGTTATGTCTCCAAATAGGCTTCTGCTCCAGGCTTCTTAGGCAGGAAATTACAAATTTCAATCATCTGTTTCCACTGTTTACTCTCTCCCGGATGGTAGATATCAAACCTAGATATTCCAATCCTTTATTCAGTTCAGTTGTTAAATGAATTATTTCAATGTTTTCTTCTGGTGAATGCTCCAAAGCAAAGTTCCCAAACAGTTCTTACCATTTCCCAATCAGAGTCTCAGCCAGCCCTTCGCATCTTTATCTGCAAGAAACCTATTTAATTTATGTCCTGCATTTTCAGCAAGAACTGGTACCCAAGTCAGGTAACATCAATAAAAGTGTATCAGAAAACAAGAACACCGCAGCACTTTAAAGGCTAACTGCTATATTTTTAATGTGAGCTTTCGTGGATCAAGTCCACTTCATCAGACAAAGGAGTGAGACTTGTGCTGCAGCGTCTTTGGTTTTGTTTTCTGATATGCCTGAAACACAGACTAACACAGCTACTATTTTAAAAAAAATCAATAAAAGCCAAATTAATAGAATGAAAACATGACACAGTTGAAAATGGATCTATAAAAAACACACAGCAACCCCTTCTATGGAAAACCACCTGGCTGCTAGGGTACTATCTGAATAAAAGATATGCCTGTGGACATCGGGACATTTGAGAAGAGACCAGCCTAGCCTCGCCCTGGATGGGGCTCCCATAGCCTAGGAGCAATCAATGAGAAGGCCCTTCTTTCACACTTTAAAGGTCTTTCCTGCAACATGTTCAGGGCAGGATATGTGGGTCTCCACTTCATTTATACTCATAATAACCCTATGAAGTAGGGTTTGAGGGATGGTGACTGGCTGAAGGTCACCTAAGGATCAGGCAAGGAGTCAGCCAACCACCCAATTCTAAGCCACCACTCTCTAACCATGCAGTTACCAATTGTGAGAGATGATAAATCAGAGTTCCATCCATCGCTCTATTTAACCCATTATCTCATTAAATTGATATACTGTAGAAGAATGGGATATTACTCAGCATTTCTACATCTATAGCAGTGATGGCAAACTTTGGCACCCCAGCTGTTCTTGAACTTCAGTTCACAGAAACCCTGATTAGCACTCAAGCTGATCAGTGTTTATGGGAATTGAAGTTCAAAAACAGCTGGAGTGCCAAGGTTCGCCATCACTCATCTATAGGTTGTGAAGGACAACATCCTATACAGAAGGGTTTAAGCTGAACTCTCAATTGTACATAAGTGTATATATTTCAGACCAGAATCTATACAGGCTGCCTCTCGCATATCCACAGGTGATACGTTCCAAGACAGGTAACTGAAACAACATATAATAACGAACCCTATATTTTACATTGCAGACACTGGCCTCTAGTGACCAGCTGTGGAATATTTTAAAATATAGCATATTTTGTTGAATATTTTTAGATCTGTGGATAACTGAAATCGTGGATATCAAATCCATCGATAGGGGGAGCAAAATGTATTTAATATTTACATCAAATGTTTGAATATTTCAAGCGCTTATTACCCCTTCACCAAGAGTGAGTCCTCCAGATGTTGCTGGCCTCCAACTCCCATCAACCACAGCAAACCTAGTCAGTGCTGTTGGAAGTCCACCATGAAGTCCCCCATTTGAATCACAACAAATTACTCACAACTGCTTGATCATACCAGGTAATAATAAAATACCAGGTGAGACAGGTATTATGTGACTTCCTGTTGCAAAGGGAGGTGGCAGGCAAAAAGGGAGGAGAGAGCGGAGAGAGAAAACCACAGAGCAAGTTCATGACAGGAGAGTGATTCAAACCAGGGACTATATGAATCACAGCTCAGTTGCTATCGGCAGTGTTATGCCAGCTAGCCATAATTGATAATACAGTAATATGCAGATAATTTTAAGTTCAGAAATACAAGTGACATCAGCAGGACATAATAAATGCCTTAGCAGTCGGGCGTCTGAGATACCTACAAGCCAGTTTTAAATATGAAGGATAAAGACAACATCATCTACATAAATGGGTGTCCCTTTTTTTGACCTCTCTCTCTCATATAAACACACACCCATAACACACTAACTTATATTTAATAAGCATTCTCCACCCTTCTGTCCAAAGTTTTCTTGATTTTTCTAAGAGCTGCTATGTCAGCCAGTAAAGCAAGAGGCCCACTCCTCGGCCCCCCCCGGTGTACAAAAGCCACTATACTGTACAGTATTAGGAAACCCTAAACCCACCATTTCCCCTGAGAATCTCACCTGACTCCTCCGACCCACCTTCGCTGAACTTCCTCGCCCCCCATAAATTTGGGATCGCAGTTGAATCCAGGCGCAGGGAAACCCAACCCCTCTGCCTGACCTCCTTGGTTGTCAGGTGACTGACTCCGGATTCACACCTTTCGGGAGACCTGTGTGGTGGTGGTAGAGACGTGATGGTGAACCTTGGCACTCCAGATGTTCTTGGACTGCAATTCCCAGAAGCCCAAGCAACCTGTGAATCCATATGAATGGGTTTACTGCGATTCATCCGGCCCGCACTGCCCTCATCGCTCCCGGAAGTGGAAGTAAAATGCGCCCGTACTTCCATGAGCGACGAGGGTAGCGCGGGCCAGATGAATCGCAGTAAACCCATTTGTGTGGATTTGCAGGGTGCTTGGGCTTCTGGGAATTGAAGTCCAAGAACATCTGGAGTGCCAAGGTTCGCCATCACGGGTGGAGGATCGGGCTTGTTCGCAAAAAAAAAAAAAAACCCACAACCCTAAAATACTTTTTTAAAAAAACAAACTTGCCCCTAACTTTTGGCAACTAAAAACTTCCCCATGGTCGCCCCATCTCCCAACCAGCTCACCTCCTTCTCCCCAGCACCGAAGTCAACCCCAACCGAGGCCCGAGACGCCAGCTCCCAAACTCACGCCCCGATCCGGAGTTGGGCAAAACCGGAGTGGCTGCGAAGGCGGCGGCCGCGGCGAATCCACCTCCCAAGCAGCAATTGCGGGGGGGGGGGGGGGGGGAGCGGGGAGGAGCCGCACCTTTTAACCCTTGCTTAGCCACCGATCGTCGGAATGTGTATACACGCGTCCGAGCGCGACCTGTGCGGTCAGTAAGCTAAACGGCGTGGGCTGGAGTATCCCTCCCACCCCTCCCTCCCCATTCACTCTGAGGTGGACTTCCTCCTCAGTTTAATCGCGATGGGTGAGGGGCGACTATGATCCCTCAGTGTAAGAAAGACACTCTTCACATGTTCAGGGTGCTGTCGTCTTTATTCGCATTTGCCATTGAGCAGCCTGGACACTGAAGGTGTGGCGTGGCTGGGGTGGGGATTAAACTCCTGCCCTACCCTAACGCACCCTACCTAAGGTTCACCATGTCTCGGACATCCACACCCGGCCACCCACAGAAAGGAAAGGCATGCACAATGCACAAGCAACGTGCACAGGAGGAAATAAAGGTTGGCATTATCACACATGCATTAACAAACACACCACACATGAAGATGCCATCCACAAAGCCACAGTGAATTATCGTCATCTTTCTTAAACTATGGAGAGTCACATTCGAAAGCAATTCTAAACTCATATATTCCCACATTGGCCACTTGTAACCTCCTGGTGCTGTGTATGATGGATTTGATGCTTTAAAATTTATACATTTGTAATTTGTATATTTTGTATCTTATTTTTATGTTACCTTGTTATATTCTGTATTTATTGCTTTACTCCATTGTATTTCTGTATAATTATATTGTATTTTTATTTGAAATGCTGTTAGCTGCCCTGAGTCGGCCTGTGCCGAGTAGGGCGGGCTATAAATTAAAATTTATTATTATTATTATTATTATTATTATTATTATTATTATTATTATTATTATTATTATTATTATTAATTAGATTGCAAACAACATAACTCTCCCCCTTTATTCCAGGGATTCTCAACCTGCGGCCCATGGCCCCATTTCATGTGGTCCACCACCATCTCCACCACACCAGGAAGTGCCATGTGGTGGAGGAAGGGCAAAATGGCCATCCGGCCCCAGAAGCTGTCTGAGGGAGCATGACCCGGCCCCCGGCTTTAAAAGGTTGAGAACTCCAGCTTTATTCCAACCCACACTGCTTTAGGTAAACCTAAAGACACCTATTGGTATTAGAATATTGTATTCAGAGAAGTTCCTGCAGCAATTACACTAAAAACATTTAGGACAATTTAAAAAAAATCATTTTCAAGCAGCTTAACCATGAAGTTGTGTCTGATTAATGCCCAGTGTTGCTTGCTTGTATACCCATTGCTTCTTTGTCGGCGCGACTCAAGAGGAATTGGTGTTCTTAGATAAATGTGCACAGCTTATTGAATGTGCTGCATGTGTTAACAGGATGGAAAAGCTGTATTCTCTCTGTCAAAAGAAGATCAGGAGTAGACTTTAATATGAACCATTAATACTAAAAGTTAGAATAAAGTTGAAGAACTCTGAACTAATTACGCTGTCAAAATATAACTGAAATATTACTTCTGAGCAATTCAAAGACCATGTAAAGAAAGCATTTGTATTACTAATCTCATTGAAAGTTAGAGTCCCTAAATTCAAGACTAACATGCTCAAGTGGGGACTGCTGGCGAACAACAACACATGGTGTGAATGTGGAAAGATACAGAATCCAGCTCATTTACTGGTCTGCCGATTACTGCCAGAAACATGCACCAATGAGGACTTACAACTGGCAAACAACAAAGTGAAGAAAGTGGCTTCATTTTGGCAGTTTGATTGGGACATGAAGGAAGAAAAACTAAGCTCACTTGACCGTGAACAAGAATAATTGTGAATTCACACCAGAGATCGAATCAGAGAAGAATGCAAAATACTGTAACTATTTCTGCAACACAACAGAAAAGAGAAAAGCACTGATAAGGGAACTGTTAAAATAAGCAATGACAGATAAGAAAAAGTAAAAATGTGTTGGAAACAGTGTTGTAATCCTTAATGCAATTTTTCAATGATTAGGGCAAAAAGAACTGTTATAATAATCTTTGCAAGCAAATAGAAGAAAAACACAGCAATAAAAAAGAAAGAAAAACAAAGCATCTCTTCCATAAAACCCAATAGAAATTAAATCTAAATTAGAGATGCTGAAAGCTCAGTAGCTGAGTTTCTTATCTGAAAAGTGTAAACATTTTAAAATATATCAGAAGATATGCAAGGGTAAGGTATCTTTGAAGAAACACCTTTTGATGAAGAACTTCCTATTTTAGACAGAGAATTGAAAGCTGCACTCTTAGGGACTGGAAAAAATTAATCACTTATACTTGGGGCATATCATGAGAAAACAAGAGTTACTTAAAAAGACAGCAGTGCTAGGAAGGCAGTAGGAGAAGAGGTAGACCTGTTATAAGAAAGACTGGCTCAATAAAGGAAGCCGTGGCTTTGAGTCTGTGAGAACTGAGCAGGGCTGTTAAAAACAGGACCTTTCATGGGGTCACGGTATGTCAGAAGCAACAAAGCACATAAACACAACTGTTGTGGTGCTTAGCTCCATTTATTCACTTCTATAGATCTAACGGAAACTTGTTCTCCAGGTAAAGGTAAAAGTTGCCCTCGGTGAAAAGGCAGTCATACCTGACTCTAGGATTCAGTGCTCATCTCTGCTTATAAGCCAAAGAGCCAGCGCTGTCTGCATCCGCAGATGTTTTCCATGATCATGTGGCAGGCATGACTAGACACTAGAGTGCACAGAACACTACTACCTTCCCACTGAAGTGGTACCAACTTATCTACTTGCAACTTCTTGCTTTTGAATTTCTAGGATGGCAGGCGCTGGGACAGAGGGCAGGAGCTCACTCTGTCCTGCAGCACTCAGGCCTTGACCTGCTGACCTTCGAGTCGTCAAGTTCAGCATCTTAACCACAGAGCCACCACAGTCCCTTGTTCTCCAGGTACACCTGTGTAAAACTGTGGGTGGCAACTGATATGGACCACAGAAATGGGTAATAACTGGTATGGATCAAATAGGTGAAACTATCTAGTAGGTCCCACTGCCAGAGGGTGGTTCTTCTTAACCATGATGGAAGTTGTTGCGATTAACAGGTGGGTGATGGCAACCATCGCAGGAGTCTTACACAGCAAACCAAACCAAACCGATTTAGGCACGCAAGACCACCTGAGCCTACAAGCTTGCAGGGGGTTAATCTCCCCCCCCCATCAACCTCAGCTCCCTGGACTCGCCCACGGCACACACACCCTTGCCCCAAGCGGGATGGTACAGCCCAGCTCTAGGTATTGCGGCGGGGCGTGTTTGCCTTCTAGCCTGGGACGAGAGCAGCAGATTCCACGCATTCCGAGCTCCTGCCCGACAGACAGGTACAAAAGGGGAGCAGCGAGAGGGTCCGCCCGGCCGCGTCCCAGAGTGACCGCCCTCCTCCTCCAGCCTCGGGCTCCCTCTAGTGGCCGCTCGATGCCTTGTTCCGTAAGAAGGAGCTGGAACCCCCCTGCTGCTTTGAAATCGTGTTGCAATCCTTACTGGCACATACACACGTTTACAAAAAGCCCCGGTTTGGATCTTACAGTTCCTGGGAAATGCCAAGCAGGCCTTCCCACGTACGACGGGAGGGTCTTCTAGGAGTGGCCCCTCAAGCCAGGTATTGCTATTCCATACCTGTCAACCTTCCCGGATTGGCCGGGATTTCCTGATTTTCGGCGCCGGTTTGCGCCATTTCCCGAACGCAGCTGCCAAAACCCCGGAATTGGCAGCGGGGGGAAAGAGGTACTGCACATCCCTTCTGCACAGATCGCCTTCTACGCTTGTGTAGAACCCTTCTATGCTTGCATAGAACCCTTCTACGCATGCGTAGAAGGCGATCTGCGCAGAAGGGGATCGTAGAAGCCTTCTACGCATGCATAGAAGGTTTCTACGCAAGCGTAGAAGGTTTCTACACAAGCGTAAAAGCCTACGCATGCGTAGAAGGCGATCTGCGCAGAACCGTTCTGCGCAGGTCGCATGGAAGGCGACCTGCGCAGAACCGTTCTGCGCAGGTCCCGTATTTTCCGGAGCTGCAGTTGACAGGTATGGCTATACACACCCACTCTTCGCCATGACTGTTAAGGTCACTAGCACAGTCTTTTAGGTAAAGGAAAAGATCACCCTTGCTCAAAAGCCAGGCGTATCCAACTCTAGGGTTCAGTGCTCATCTCTGCTTCATAGCCAAAGAGCCAGCGCTGTCTGCATCTGCAGACGTCTCCATGGACATGTGGTAGGCATGCCTAGACGCGGGAGTGCACGGAACATTATTTACCTTCCCGCTGAAGTGGTCCGTATTTATCTACTTGCAATTTCTTGCTTTCAAATTGCTAGGTTGGCAGGAGCAGGGACAGAGAAGGGAGCTCATTCCGTCGTGCATCGCCACGGCAGCACACACAAAGACTGCAATTTGTATAAAACTGCACATGCTAAAAAAAATTTTAACATACAGGTGCAAAATGGAAATTATTTTAGGCGAATCATAATACATCTCCAAGTGTGAATAATAGGCAAGGGATGTGTGAGCCCACTGAATTTGCTAATAATAATTTTGTGTCAGAAATTATTCTGGGTTGAAAGGATTTTTGCTGGACAAACTCCTCTCAAAGGATGCCCGAATGAGGCTCCTTTTATGTCCCCAAGATCTTTTCCCACCGAAGTGGTCCCTATTTATCTACCTGCAATTTCTTGCTTTCGATCTACTAGGTTGGCAGGAGTTGGGACAGAGACGGGCACTCTTTCCGTCATGCATTACCTGGGCCTTGAACTGCTGACTTGCCAGCCTTCCAGCTAACAAGGCGAGCTTTTTCACCACTGAGCCACCGCAGTCCCCTGACCCTGCTGTCCAGGTCTCTGTTTCAAGTTCCTTCATCCCTCTTTTTCTTTTACCTTTTAGTTACAACTTACAACCTGACCAGGTGGTCTTTTGCATCCACAAAACAAGAGAAGGCTGTCCTCTGGCAGCCCTTCAGACAGATGGCTGTCCCTTGGAAGAGAAGCCATGTGACACTTATCCTATGCACAGGTGGGTGTTGCAAACAGCATGGAAGACTTTGCACTCCCTTTTCTCTAGGTGTTTGCAATGCATACAAAACTGCTGGAAGGAGGCATTATTTGACATGTGCTAATAGGGCCTGACTCAGTGGAAACTTGTGGGCCAGCATCCAATGCACTCTGCTGCCTGAGATGGAGAACCATGGTCAAGTTATTTTGGTACCTGAGACATTAATTGTACAAGTACTTCTCCCCTTCCACGGTACCCATAAAGATAAAGTAACTTGCCATGGCTAATTTTGGTTAACTGATGATGTTCCAAGGTTGTGCCTGCAAGACATGGAAGGCATCAGCAAGTAGCAATAGGATTCCACTTCTATACCGTCCCACAGTGCTTAGTGCACACTCTGGGTAGCTCACAAGTTAATTAGCATTTCTGCCCCCAACATGCTGGGTCCTCATTTTACTGACCTTGGGAGGATGGGAGGTTGAGTTCAACTGTGAGCTCTGGTCAGTATTGAACTCACAATGCTCTGGCTTTAGTAGAGCAATTTAACCACTGCACCACCAGGGCTCTTCTAGTATTAACAAGAGACTTGACGCTTTCCAGCAGGTGTCTCCACCAAATTTTAAAGATTTGCTATTTTGACCACATTACTACCGAGGAGGTGCTTCGAAGGAGTGGCTTGTGCAAATTACATGACATCGTTGCACAAAGAAGACTCCAAATAGCAGGCTATAGCAGGCTATATCTTTCATATGGAGAAAAACAGGATCCCTAAGGTGGCAATAAGTTGGACCCCTCCTAATGCCAAATGACAACGAGGATGCCCTCAAAATACATGGCGAAGAACTTTCAATGCAGATTTAACGACTCTGAGAATGACATGGGAGGATAATGCCAAAGTACTCACCCAAGACCGAAACCGTTGGAGAACCCTTGCTGCCTGATATGCTACATAGCACAGGAGGATCTAAGTCTAAGATGAGGTTCCCAGGAAGCATCTCAACTGCAGTCAGGTTCATGCCCAGGCATGTGGCAGGGACTAGCTCTGGCACCTCATCAATTAGCCACAATGAACCAAGGCAAGTGACGAAGATCTTACATGAATTCCAGTAGGCTTCTGCCCATTAAATAAAACTAGGTAACAATTAGCGGCCCATTCTTGACACAAGGTCATGAAGGTCGCTTGAAGTGACTGCCTCCCTCTACCTAATAATATAGCGGGTTCCAAAGCCTTGCTCATATGTTCAGTTTGCACACAGGTGTAACATATGAGTAGGGATAGAGTGTAGCCCAATAAAAAGTACTGTAGGAAATATAGCGTAAAGAATGAGTGTTTGGGTTTTCTTGCTTTGTATTCGTTCTCTGCTCCTTTCTTTCCAAATTGTAAGCCTGCAGGAAAGCGCTGTTTTATGTTTTTATTGATCTGGACATTACTCTGGAGCCTTTCCAACTGAAGAGTGGAACAATAAAAGCTTTAAATAAAATAAAGTATCATGTATCTTTTGTTTTCCGGGGCCAGGAACCATCTCCAGCCTGCCCTTTTCATCTTATCTAGAGGCCATCAAGCTTTCAGTATGATCTTGATTCATCATGCCATGAATGCTTAGTTTTATTAAACATTTACACAGCATACTCAAGTGTTCAAAGATCGTCCTATGCATTGTCTGTTACATTTATTGGTGCTGTAGCACCATTAAAAATGTATCTTTCTCAATTAATCATGCAAGTTTTATAGCCAATTAATCTAACCTTGTATTTTACAATTCACCTGGTCGTATCAGGCATCCCATGCCAGTTATTGACTAGGCTTGCAATAGAAGGATGGATCATTTAGTCTCTCTTATAAATTATTTCCCTGGTTTTCGCAGAGGAAGGAATCTGTATGGCTAACACAGAAACTGCTGCTGACATTGTGAGTTTGATCCTTGATGGGGATCAAGGTTGACTCATCCTTCCAAGGTCAGTAAAATGAGTACCCCACATGTAGGGGACAAAATGCACTGAGCGCTATGAGGTGGTATATGAGTGTAATTGCTATTGCTAGTATGGAGAAATCACAATTACCCCCTAGCCCAGGGGTGCCCAAAATTTTCAGCCAGTGGGCCGGTCCCGTGGTTCAGTGGGGGGACTTGTGGCTCCTCCCACTGGAAACAGAAGTAAAACACACCTCACAATGTTTTACAACAGGATGAGATAAAGATTTTTAGGCTGCCACTGTCTCTGCTTAAACCAAAGGTGGCCAAACTACACCCCATGGGCCGGCTCCGGCTCCCGATGCCAATTCATCTGGCCCACACTGCCCTTGCTGCTCTCTGAAGTGGAAATAAAACGCACCCGTGCAGTGAGATTCTTGGAAGACAGGAGAAGACACCCCACTGCCCCCTGGGGTGGAGTTACATTTTTAAGGAGGATCCCTGGACAGGGCCATGGGTCTGGTTTCACATGGCCATGGGTCTGCTTTCACATGACCCTGGAAGAGCGGCCAAAGCAAAGAAGCTTGAGAAGCCCTCGTATTGAGGGGAACAGGCGCAGCCATTGATAGGACCCCAGTCATACGGAACAATGTCCAGCCCAGCAGCCAAGGCAACCAACCAACCCACCCAATCTACCCTGGATGTCCTTCAACCTGCTCATGCTGTAAGAGACACATTGGCTGGTTCCAAAAAGAGACGGAGCCTCCCGGTTGGTGAGGTAACCAGTCTGCGAAGGAAACATGAATGAGCATAAAGTAACTTGGAAGTGACTATGCTCTCAAATGTATGGTTGCCAAAAAGTTTGCCAAGCAAGCGTTAAAGTTGAATTGGTGGTCTGTCATTGTGGGCAAATGGTGGACAGAGTGTCATATAACAAGAAGAATAGCACTTCAGAAATTGCGTTCATTTAACATGGAAGCAATCTGTTACCCAATTAAAAACTTTCCTCCTTTAGAGACTTTCCCCCCTTAATTAATCTAAATGGCTAAGAAATTAAGCAGCATGTCCATAATTATGCTATGTGTTGCCAAGTTGCTTCTGACTTATGCCTATCCAAATGAGGTTTCCAAGGCATCTGAGCTATTCAAGCACTGAGTTTACTAGTGCTAACCCCCAGTGAATTTCCATGCAAAAGTAGGAATTTGAACCCAGGTCACTAGAGTCTGAAGTCTGGCTGTCAAGGGAATTGCTGTCCAGATGTTCACTATTATTGCCTCTATGTTGCAGGTATAATAAATGAAGCTTGGAGTACAGTACTCTCTTGCTTACTAAGACCATCTAGTAAGTTTATGCTTGAGGTGAAACTTGAATCAGCACACATCACTTACGCATAGTATATATCTGTGATGGCGAACCTTGGCACTCCAGGTGTTCTTGGACTTCAATTCCCAGAAGCCCAAGCCCCCGTGAATCCACATGAAGGGGTTTACTGCAATTCATCCGGCCTACACTGCCTTCATCGTTCCCAGAAATGGAAGTAAAATGCGCCCGTACGGTTAAGGCTCTTCTGGGTTAACCCTTCCTCTGTATGGGCACATTCCCCGTACAGTAGTTTGCAATGCTCAGTCAAATATTTTAACTGTGGGTCCAATATTTGATCAATTATACCCCAGAATCTGCAGTATAGTGAGTTTTTGATTAGCAGGGGGTAGGGATAGCTTCTCTCCTCATTCTCAGATTTCCCCATTGCCTCCGATCCCAGCTACAATCCTGAGAGCAGCTAGAAGGATTTCCCCAGCAACAAGAACCTTCTCTTTGGTGAAGCAAACTTTCAGAGTAGCTTAGTTTTGGACAGACAGTTAAAATCTGCTGATTGTCCCAGTGGAGATGAAAACTGCTATCATTGATTTGTTAATACGGATCAGAATGTCAGTTGCCAGAACGTTTTGACTTTTGCAACACAGGATAAACACCTGTGCTTCAGCACCAAACACCATGTCATGGCTTAAAATGTACCCGTTCCGCTGATGACCAGAATGTCTGTGCTACCAACTACGACTGTACTGCCTTCCACTCATTTTCTTCTCTGCTCCCAATCATACCTGTCAAGCACGGCTCCGGAAATTACGGGACCTTCGCAGAACGTTTCTGCGCAGGTCCATTCTATGCAGACATAAAAGCCTTCTACACATGTGTAGAATGGATCTGCGCAGAAACGTTCTGTGCAGGTCGCTTCTACGCATGCACAGGTAACTTCTACGCATCCCCTTCTGCACAGAACCCTTCTTCGCATACGTAGAAGGGATCTACGTATGCGTAGAAAGGACCTGAACAGAAGGGATGCGCAGTAACTACTTCCCTCCCGCTGCCAAATTACGGGGTAGTGGTAGCTCTGGGCGGGAAATGGAGAAAATCGGCGTGGAATTACGGGGTAATCCCGGCCAATACGGGTTACTTGACAGGTATGTTCCCAATAGTTCAAATGGCAGGAGGGAAATGGAGAAAGAATAAAACTGCACGGGGTGAAAGTGATGAGAATGTATGAAGCAAAGGTGCTGCTCCCACTGCCTTGAAGACCGAACAGGGTGAGCTGAAGAAAGAAAAACTAATAGTTTGTGGCTTTTCTAAAAATCCATTTCCTGGAACACTTACGATTTTTCTTCCCCTTTGAAATAATGCATCCTGAGGGTGGTGCTGAATAGGCTGCACTAGGGAAATGTTAGATAGGAAACATCTGTGATTCTTGCTGCATTGCACATTTTACACACGACTATTTTGCAAGGACGTAGTACAATATTGTTAGAAACTATACATATACACCTACTGCTTACTCCCCAATCTTCAGGGGGGGAAATACGTATTTTTCAACCTGGGCCTGAGATTCTTGGCTTTTTTCCAATAGCAAAGAAAAATACAGGCAGGTTTGTTACTGTATAATTCTGGAAGTCTTGATACCGTTCATTAGCCTGGGCTGCAAAACAATGCCTTTGTTAAGGACAATCAAAGCTTTCACTGTAGCAAGCCAACTTCTGATTTACACAGAACACTTTCCCAGGCTGGATGTAAACAAAGAAATCCTATATTTTAATTATACTAGAGGTAGGGGGGGAGGGAGATACACCATCCAGGAAGGGTGTGGACATCTAACATATGCGAGAGGGGGGAAATACAGAACAAATTTTTCAAAGAGGTCAAATGCCTTCGCCTCAGAGTAAGTGCATGGTACTCAAAGCAGTCATGTTCTTTGGATACAGGAAGCTAAAAAAAAAACCCTTAAGGATTTTCCCTCATTTCTGGCTGTGAGGCACGCAAGAATCACACGGTTAATTGCAATAAATTTCCTGCCCTTTCGTGACATCCTAAACTTGCTTCCTGAGACAGCTACCTCATTTTACCTTGGGGTCAAACTAGCCCTAAAATCTGCACCCATAGCATCCCCAGAAAAACAACGCAGCCCACCAATTAAGGGCCTATTCCAGCAGCCTCATACAGAAGGATCTATGGAATGCGTGATCGTATAGAAACACACTCTGGCAAGTGAACATGCACACAACTAATGCCCCACTCCAGCAGTAGCCCAGACAAGAATGAACCTGTACACTAAACCTTCCAGCAACCCAGCAGATGAGCGTTCAAATCTCCTTTTGCTTTTCATCACCACCAGTTAATAATAATGTTGTGTCAAGAGATTAGGTTGAAAGCAGTGATGCACTGCTCCCGGGCACTGGTAGCGGAAATTCCCCAGGCCACGACCACTTGGTTGGCCATGCCCACCTCCCTACCCCAGGCCATAGTATGGCCGGCCAAGTGGGCATGGCCCACAGAGTTAGCCATGCCCAGGTTGGGGGTAATAAAAAAGAATTTGCAGGACATCACTGGCTGAAAGGAGTTTTGCTAGAGAATCTCTGCTCAGGGACACCTGAATGAGGCTCCTTTCATGTCCCCAAGTGCAGCCCTGCAGTTTAGTAGCTAAAACACTGAGCTTGGAGAACACCAGTTGAGACACAATGAAGACACAACGAGGAGGAAGAATGCACAAAATGTCCTGGCCCAGAACTACCATGATAACCTTTGCCAACTTCAGATGTTTAGGACTTTACCTCCCATAATCCCTTGTTATTGGCAAAGTTTAGTCCAAAAACATCTGGAGGGGAAAATATTCCTCGTACCTGGATTAAGATATGGTACAAATGAACTCCTCTTTTAAGGGGCCATAACCTCAACATATTTTAGCTCCTCCACCTTCTGAGGTGTCACGGTGAAATAAGCGCCACATTCTGCTTTAATAACAGGGCTTCTGTTGAATCCTGTGACTCCCTCAGCTGATGGCTCTGAACATTGCTTTGTCTAAGGTAGACCAAAAATATGTTTCTGTGAGGTGAAATGGTGTTAAGTCTTGTTGGCTGCAGTCTGGGCTTAAAATGGAGACAGTTTAGTGCTGTGCCGTCCGTAGAACATCTTTGGGTTAAACCCAGTGGTGGGCATAAAAAAATTCCTACCACACTGTGGGCATGGCTATGTAACTAGGTGGGTGTGGCCTGTTGGTCATGTAACTGTTCTTCGCTATAGAGCTATGAAATAGAAGCCTATTTTCATCACTCTATAGCGAACCTCTGAAGTAATTTCCCCCTTGTCCAAGGCTTTTCCAGGGCTCCGTTTCACTCCGGAGTGGCTGGTGATGCGCTTTGGGGTGAAACAGAGCCCAGGAAATGCCTTTGGTGAAGGGGAAATGGAGCCAGCCCCGTCTGAAGCCTCTTCTAGGAGGAGGAGGAGGTGGTGGGCAGGGCGGGTAGGTGGGCAGGGCCAGCCATTTTTACTACCAGTATGCGCATACTGGTGCGAACCTGCTGGTGCCCATCACTGGTTAAACCTAGCTGTTTTGCAAAAGAGAATCAAATGAAGAATGCCATCTGAAAATACAAAAAACCAGCACTTGTTTTGATCTGTAGCTCAGGGTGTGTTTCTCCATACTGTATCTGTTTGCTGGCTGGAAAGGAAAGTGCCTCTAATCATGTATGAAGTCTTCCCCTTTCCCCCAAATCTCTATTCACTCTGCCTGCTTGTCTCAGCCTGCCACCCATCCAACTTATCTCAAATCTGAGGAAAATACATACTTGGCAGGTCAGGAAAGGCAATCCTAGACCATACCTGTCAACCATCCCGATTTGGCCGGGAAAACCCCGTAATTCGACGTCGATTGACGTCATAACCCGCCCCCCCGCTGCCAAAACCCCGTAATTTGGCAGCAGGGGGAAACGCTTTCCGCGCATGCGTGGAAGCGCTACGCCGCTTGTGCAGCCCCTACGCACATGCGTGGAAGGGTTTTAGCCCTTCCACGCATGCGTGGAAGCGCTACGCTTGTGCAGCCCCTACGCAAGCGGCGTAGCGCTTCCGCGCATGCGTGGAAGGGGTAAAACCCTTCCACGCATGCGTGGAAAGCGACCTGCGCACATCGCTTGTGCGCAGGTCCCATTTTTCCGGAGCCGCGGGTTGACAGCTATGTCCTAGACATGAACACTCCTTGATTCATAGTGCCTTTAAGTGACTACCTGTTGTTGTTGTTGTAGCTATTGACCCCGATCTCAACTTACAACATGCCCTACTAATATCTTACAAGACCTTAATACATCTTTATCTTATTTGTTGCACCGATCAATATGGCCATTAGAAAACAGAATAACAACTTTATCAACCTGCATTTTTAATTTCTCCACATAAAGCTTTCATGCTTCAGAACATCTGTGGTCATCCAGATGTCCAACTGTAAACTCCATCAGCTCATACCTGTCAAGTGTTGGATTTGAAAATAAGAGAAATTTCCCAGTCAAAATGGGAAACTTGACAGCTATGCTTATCCTGTGCAGCCCTCCAGTGGCAGCATTAGGGCATTGCAGTCTTCCTAATACGGGAGGACGTCAGGAAAGAGGGTAAAATACGGGAGTTTCCCGGTCAATACAGGACACTTGACAGCTATGCATCAGTTCCAGGCAACAGAATTACTGTCCAGGGGTCTATAGTCCAGTACATTATCTGTAGGGTTATTCACTCTTTACCCTTGCTATACAATAGGAATAACCAAGAGCCTCAGGTTATGTGATGGTATTTGGTAACAATTATTTCTTGGCAGCCTTCCCTTTCTATTTTCCACTTCTCTACCACCAAATCTTAAATGTTAAGTTCCTTCAGGCAATGAACCCTTAGTTTCTCCTTGATGAATCTCTTTAAGCCATGATATCCATTGATAGCATTGACTAGATATATAGTAATGGGTAAATTGAATTGTGAGTCATACACCTGTTGAATGAAGAGGTCCTTTAGCCCAAATATTTATAATAGACAAGTGCCTACTCTTTCAGCAATTCCTTTATTCAGAGTACTCGTCACAACAAAGCAGAAATGTGCTAACAGTTTGTACTTATGACTTATATCCGCTTACCTGGAAGTAAGAGTAATTGAGTTTAATGGGACTTAACTTCTGAATGGTGACAGGTGAAACTGCACAATACATTGCGAATTCACTTTGGACTAACCCTACATTAAGTTAACAGTCCCCTGCTGTTAACTTGGTTATGTGTGCACAACCAAAGTGAATGTTGGGTACACACCGTGTTGTCTTCTGCCTCATATATTACAACATTATACTGTATATCAAAATGTTTGCAATTATTTGTGCTATGTTATATAGGTTCAGTGAAGTGGTCCTTCACATTTTAATTGGTAGATTGCCACTTCTATCCACACCAGCCAGCGTATTCCGCATGGAGGTAGCATAGGCATTACAGCCAGCAACGTCAGAACATTCTCCATCTCTGCCATAGTACAACAACATAAGTGTTGTAGGCAAAGGCAGGGGCTACGAAAGCAAAAGAAACAGAAGCACCGTCAAAAAGGCCAGTCTTTCAGAAGGCTCAGCATGTTGCTTATGCTCAAAAGAAAACAACAGCAGACACCGGCTGCTTAATCATATCAACCATGGAGTTGATATGATTAGTAAGTTGAACCTAATGGGGACTGGAACACCTTCCTTACCATCTGAGGCTGCAATGGTTGGGTCTCTTCACTCTTGAACGACGGCGTCTAAGAGGTGACCTGATTGAAGTTTATAAAATCATGCACGGTGTGGACCAAGTAGATAAGGAAAAACTGTTTTCCCTATCACACAACACTAGAACTAGGGGGCACTCCATGAAACTTTTGGGTATTGGCTCAAACAAATAAGAGAAAGTACTTTTTCACCCCGAGGATCACTGGTCTATGGAACTCCCTGCCAGAAGAAGTGGTGACAGCTGTCAAGTTCATGGAGGACAAGGGTATCCATGGCTATAATTATGGATACCTAAGGACAACCTCCGGGTTGGAGAGAGAGGCAGGATATCTCTCAATGCCATTTCTAGGGAATCCTAAGCAGGTGAAGGCATCTCCTTGGGAATAATACCCTGAAGCAAATGGTGAGCCACTGTGTGAGTCAGAATGCTGGACTGGATGGGCTTCTGTGGCCTGTTCCAGCAAGGCTGTTCTTATGGGAGCTTGTCAATTCTGAATGCATGAGGGACTTGTATTCTGGTGCACCCCAACTTTGGTGAAACAACCTTTTAAGATTTTCTTCATTCAAAGCAAGATTAATTGGGTTAAAATATATTTTCTGTGCCTCCATAAGAACATAAGAACATAAGAACATAAGAACAGCCTTGCTGGAACAGGCCACAGCCCATCCAGTCCAGCATTCTGTCTCACACAGTGGCTCACCATTTCCTTCAGGGTATTCCCAAGGAGATGCCTTCACCTGCTTAGGATTCCCTGGAAATGGCATTGAGAGATATCCTGCCTATCTCTCCAACCCGGAGGTTGTCCTTAGGTAGCCATAATTATAGCCATTGATAGCCTTGTCCTCCATGAACTTGTCTAATCCTTTCTTAAAGCTGTGAAGACTGACAGCTGTCACCACTTCTTCTGGCAGGGAGTTCCATAGACCAGTAATCCTCTGGGTGAAAAAGTACTTTCTCTTATTTGTTTGAGAACTAGTACCCAAAAGTTTCATGGAGTGCCCCCTAGTTCTAGTGTTGTGTGATAGGGAAAACAGTTTTTCCTTATCTACTTGGTCCACACCGTGCATGATTTTATAAACTTCAATCAGGTCACCTCTTAGACGCCGTCGTTCAAGAGTGAAGAGACCCAACCATTGCAGCCTCAGATGGTAAGGAAGGTGTTCCAGTCCCCATTAGGTTCAACTTACTAATGGTCCAATTTTGAGTTTCAGCATCACTGCTGCTTTTGAATAAACATGCCTAGGACTGCAGTGGCTAAAAGGCCAACCACATGGTCCACATTAGTGCTGCTAATTTACCCCTTGTGCTTTATGAATGAAGATGTGATAAACAAGCAATTGTTAGATGAGAAATGGAGGCTACAAAATCTCATTGAATAGGGCACAAGCATTATCATGAAGGCAGAACGTTGCCAATAATTAAATGAATCCCCTTCATAATAGAGGTGGGATACCTGTATTAGGCAGGAAGATAAATATGTGGAAATGAAGTGGCTTTTGGAGGCCTTTCTTCAGTTCAAGAGTGAACAAACAAAACAAATTCTCTCACTTAATTTCAGCATTTCTTGTAATTATTTAGTCCAGGAAATTGTTGGCCCTCTTGCTTACTTATGCTGTCGTAGTACAAATGACATAACATTTAGAAGAAAATTCTCAAAAGAAATCACCATGGATATAACCTGACTGTATGACCCAGCATGCAACCTATAATAGTTTAGGGACTTCTGAATTTGGGGCAATTTCCCCCATAGTTACACGATTTGTGAAGCTATGGGGACAGGATGTTAGTTGCTATGTTGTAGGGCAGGGATTCCTATGGCCCATGGGCCAGATCTGGCCCACAGCACAATTCCATCCATCCAGCACCCTTGCTCCAGCCACCGCTTCCACCGCCTCCTCAATCCTTGTCCCCTTCACTTGGCTTGGCATATCCCTAACTGTGCTCCGTAGCAGGATGGATGCTGTAAGACTTCTTACAACATCCTCCCTGCTACGGAGCGCTGTTAGGGACATGCCAAGCCAAGCGGAGGGGACAAGGATTGAGGAGGCAGAAGCGGAAGCGGCGGGCGCACACATCTTTCCCAGGGGCCACTCTGGCTGAGAGCGGCTTTTCTGGCAGATGCACGCGGCTGCCGGTAGGCAGGGAAGTGGTGTGTGTGTGAATGTTGGAGGCTCGGGGTGGTTCTGCAACCACTGGCGGGAGAGGTGGGGGCTCAGGGTGGTCCCACTGTCACTGCCAGTCTGGCCAGCAAATAGTCTGAGGAGGTGTGAACCAGCCTCTGGCTTAAAAAGGTTGGGAATCCCTGCTGTAGGGCTTTAAAGATAACGAAATACTGTACATAAAACAAAAGCAGGGAACCTTTCAATAAGAAGGACAAATCATGTTTCAGATAAACTCTCAAGGTCTGGAAAAAAGGATGAGATCAAAAATAAGGACACATTTTGGTCTAAATCTCTCATTTCTAGTACAGTAATTGGGTCTTGGGAAAAGCATTTCAGCCTTTTAAAATGGGAGGAAACATTGCTGTAAACTTGGAAACTCATCAGCCTGGCCATTTGGGGGACCTTAGATTGTGATTCCCAAGGAGGATGGATTCCCAAGGAGTGCCTGAAGTTTGAAATAAAATGACCAATTTTATTGGGACTGCTTAGAGTACAGTACTCAAGCCTTTTAAGTGGCATAAAACACTTGCAGTACAAGGCAAGCTTTGAGTAATTGTAATACAGTAGTTGCCACAGTCTGTCGCGAACATCACAGCCAGATCAAGAAAGAAAGCTGTCACCTTGCCCACTTTTAACATAGAATCAAACAAACTCCATGCACGGAAAAGTCACAGGGGCTGAGGAAAAACTATCCCTCCTCCTTTGCCTGGCCAGGAGAAAAGAAAGAAATTAAACCTATTCAGCTTGGAGTTTGGGGGGTGGGGGAGCCGGAAAAAGACCCGTGTGAAATCAACCTTTCCTGGCTGATTCTCTTCATAATGTGCTGCAGTATTTGGGGTTTCCTGCCACAGTGGCGTCAGGCAGAGGAACAAAGCCATCCCTGGGTCCTCCCACATAGTCTTCCCTCCATAATGGGAATGAGCACCTTCTCCTGAGGCTGTTCTCTTAATTCTGCAACTCAAGAAGCAGCACAGTTTCCAGTGACGGGTCATTGATATAAATAGCCACCTTTCTTCGCCTCCTCAGAAGTGGCTGCTTAAACAATACACAAAGTCCAGAACCAATGCCATCTCTCCCCTCGGGAAAATGTGTGTCTGCTATTTGCCACTGAGACGCAAGGGCTTCAACCTTCTGATATCACTGGACTGCAAATCCCATCAGCTTTTGACAGTACATCAATGGTGTGATATGATGGGAGATGGTGGGCTTGCACGGTTTTAACTAGAGTGTTGGACTATGAGGTCAAATTCAACCCGCTTTTTAGCCACAGGACTCTTTAGGTTGCATTGGACCAGATACTATCCAGAATCTCATCAGCAATTTTTTACTTCCACAAATGATGACACCTTATTACTGTCAACTAATGAGGTGGTGGTTGTGTTCTTGCTCACAAATACAAGCGGTGGCACACCTTGCTAATTAGCAGCACCATCCTGGTTTATGTGATTTCCCATACACCATTGTAAATTACCAATGGGATTTTGGTTGCTGTCTCTCAGTTCATCTGACTTCACAAGGTCATGAAGCTGGGGGGAAACCTAGAGGAACCACGGATTATATCAAGAGTTTGCTGGTGGACAAGAGACAAATGTGCTAATATCACTAATCTATAAACAGCCAGATTAGGTCAGGAATTACTACATAAACAGCTGTCTCTGTCCCAGAAACAGCTGCTACACAGCAGCACATGCACAAGAATGGCATCCTAATTCTAGGCGAAGAACCCAATATACAATGGAACAGATTCATTTTAATCTTGGGGCGGATGATTAGCGAGGCACTAGAACTAGATTAAGGTGCCACGAATGCAATTGGTTCCAGAGGCACACTGCAGCTTCAGCCAGGTAGCGCTCATGTGTAACGTGATTTTAGGGGGCCAATCAAGCAGCATATGGTAACATTTGAAGCTTCATTGCCATGGCCCTAAGGAGAGTCCACAAGCACATTGATCCATATATATATATATATATATTCAGGATCAAGAGGGAAGCTGGAGGAGGGGAAATAGCATGTGGGAAGTAGTTTTTCAGGTTTTTTTTTTAAGGAATTTTAAGGGTTTCTATAGTTTAAACATTGGGGATTTTATGTACACCACCCAGAGTCGCATGTTGATTGGGGCGGCTATATAAAATAAGTAAGTAAGTAAGTAAGTAAGTAAGTAAGTAAGTAAGTAAGTAAGTAAATGTGAGGGTCATTGTCTCACAGCTCACGAAAAAGAGCCCCACAAACCTGGGCTCTGCTATGCCGCTGTTCCACATCCTGGTGTACCTCAGTTTTGGGGGGAAAGACAACCTTTTAAACACAGTAAAACCCCTACTTACTTAAAAAAAGTCCGTTCCGTAGGCTTTTGCTTAAATCAAATTTTGTAACTCGAAACAAACCCATAGGAAAAAAATATTTTTTATGTAACTCGAAGCAAACCCATAGAAAAATGATTTTTTATGTAAATCGAAGCAAATCCATAGGGAAATGAATTTTTACGTAACTCAAAGAAAACCCATAGGAAAAAGAATATATGTAACTTGAAGCAAACCCATAGGAAATTGTGTAAATCGGGACATGGTTTTAGCATAAAATCATTATGTAAGTCGAATTTTATGTAACTCGAGGCATTTGTAAATCAGGGTTTTACTGTACTGTTAAAAAAAGGGGTCGGACTCGACTATGCGACTGAACAAAAATAAAATAAAAACCATTCTCCTTTTAAATGCTGTTTTCAGAATGCTTATCAACAGTCTGTCCAGCAGTTTATCTAACCCAATGTTTCCCAACCTTTGGTTTTTTGGTCTTCAATTCCCAGAAGCCTAAGTCAATTCCACAAACCACTGATCAGCCAATGTACTGACTTAGGCTTCTGGGAAATGAAGTCCCCCTGTGACGGGGTTGGGAACCACTGAGCAAACCACTGACCTTCAGCCTCCTACCTAGCTGACCTGAAAGTTAACTGCACTCCAACAGCATCAATTGGGGAGGACACCTCTTTCCACACATTGTGGGGGAAATGGAGAAGAGGCAGCAACAGTAACATGCATTCTGCAACCCCCTCAACTGTGAGTTAATTTTATTTGCAGATTTTCCATAGTATGCTTGGACCTCTCATAATATCTTTTGCTATCCTAGTCTTATGTCAACAAATATAATCAGGAAGCCTCTGTCGAAATGCTAATATACCCTGGGAAAGTCTGCTGATAATTAATTAGAAGGTCTGCAAGGTTGCACCTCCTTGGAAGCGGAAAATGTAGTTAATTAGGACTTTGCTTTTCATCCCCATCCAAGGACATGTGTCCACCACAAAAAGAGAATTAGCTACAGAGACAATGCACAGTCACTACTGTTAACCCTCGCTCATCTGACTGAAGCTTTGCTGTACAGTACTTCATTACATTCTTTATATAAATTGCTTAAGCATTAGGAATGGGGATACATTAGAATAAATCTATAGCAGGGGTGGCCAACTTGCAGCCCGTGGGCCAGATCCAGCCCACAGCACCATTTCATGTGGCCTGCCACCACCCTTGCCGCTAGCGGAAGCGGACACATTTACGACAGCTGTAAAACATGCCCACACATACGTAAAGGCGCTCGTGCCTACCGTAAACACTGCTGTAAATGCACCCCGGCTGTCATAAACACATTTATGACAGCCATAGACTCACTTTATGGCAGCATCTACAGTGGGAGGAACCCATGACCGGCTCACTCAGCTGTCCAGGGGGCATGGTCCAGCACGTGGAGCGAAAAGGTTGGGACGCCCTGATCTATAGTCTGTGTATCTTAATAATAAAAGGTATGTGCTATCAAGTTGATTCTGATTTATGGCAACCTTCCCAGAGTTTTTCTAGGCATAAAGTCCTCAGAAATGTTCCACCAGGCCGCCTTCTAATGCTGCCTGCAAAAAGTTGCACCAAACCCAAAAACTCCACTACTACCAATGCTCTGGGTTAACCTCCACCAGTCTCCCTCCTGGGAGGTACAACAGAGACTCAAACTTCTCATCGCTGGATTTACAACTAGGCATACCAACCCATGAAGTCTGTCCTAGTTTTCCTGCTATGGTAATAGAGTAGACCATACTGCCAGCGACTCAACGGCAATTGTCAGGTGGCGGTTAACTATCCTGACAGTCCTGAGAACTATTGGCCTTGGGTGCCGAAGTCCACAGGGGAGTGTGATGGTCCCCAAGTGGATTAAATCCCACTTGAATCCATCTTGATGGAGGGCAGCAGTTTCATCAATACTGAACTGAGGCTGATGAGGACTTTGTGTGCCAAAGGGCTCAAGGCAAGAAAGTGACTTGTGGAACTGGATCAGGTGTCACGCTGTGATGTGGAAGGCAGATGAAAGGCCACTGTATTATAATCTCAGAAGAATCTCCATGGCTGATCACCATGATGATAACCAAAATGTGGAATCAGATAGGGCATTTGAAGAAGAAAAATGCCAAACCACTGAATTACATCAGCTCTGCAATCTATGTATTATTTTGCGTTTTCCGTTAAAAATCACGCCATAATTTTGTACCATACCAAAATCCTGTCCAAAGCAAATATATTACAGTATACCCAGTTTGTATGCATAATTACATCAATACAGTTTGACAGTGTATATAGGGCCAAAAAAGAAGTAGTGAATGGCTCCCTTGTATTATTTGAAAGCAGTCAAAACTGACTTGTCAACTCAATTCATCATTATTTCTTCAGAAACAGTCAGCCAAATGCCTCTCAAAGCTCCCTAGTAGAGTACAAAGGTGACTTAGTGCCTACTCATCTCCAGAATCTGTTAGAGAGACACTCCATTTAGATCTAAGGGTTGCAAAAAAAAAATGGTGAGTGATGAAACAAGTGGTATGCTTGATAGGTTTCTGATAATTATGGTCATCTGTACCACTCAGACTTTCCTACACTGGTGCTCTACCATTGCTTGTGGGTTACAGTTCCCATCATCCCTGAATATAGGACATGCCCATCCCTGTAGGATGAAGTATGCCCATCTCCATTGGCTTAGAGTCTAGGGGTCAGCAAACTTGGCTCTCCCATACCACTGATCCAGTTGTGCAAGTCACTTTCTGTTCCTGAGCCCTTTGGGCACACAAAGTCCACATCAGCCTCAGGCCAGTATTGATGAAGTTGCTGCCCTCCATCAAGATGGAATCAAGTGGGATTTAATCCACTTGGGGACCATCACCCTTCCCTGTGGACTTCGGCACCCAAGGCCGTTAGTCCTCAGGGTCGTCAAGTTAATTAACCACCGCGTGACACTCAGAGTTGAGTCGCTGGCAGTATGGTCTTCTATATTGCCATAGCAGGATAACCTGGCCAGACACACAATTTATTTTTGCTGTTGTTAAAAAACATCTTGAGGCCCCTCCATCTTCCTGATCTCCAAAATAAAATCATTGCCTTTTTGAGACTGTTTATTATGGCTGTATAGCAAACTCTCTCCCACAGAAACAAAGGCATGGATTGGCAGAAAATGTCAGGGAAAGAGAGGGGTCAGCTTTAACATTAGGCTCAGCAAGAATGGCCAAGAACAGGCCTGGTTACAAAACAGTACCTGTTCCACCTTCTTTCTTCCACTCTGGGTCACCCCGTCATGGTAAGGCGCACACCAAAGCAACATACCTGTCAACCGCGGCTCCGGCCAATCCGGGACCTGCACAGAACGGTTCTACGCAGGTCGCCTTCTACGCATGCGTAGAAGGGTTTTACGCTTGCGTAGCCCCCTTCTACGCATGCGTACCCTTCTACGCATGTGTAGAAGAGTTCTATGCAAGCATAGAAGGGTTCTACGCATGCGTAGAAGGCAACCTGCGCAGAAGGGCTGCGCAGTACCTCCTTTTCCCCGCTGCCAAATTCCAGGGTTTCGGCAGTGCGGGGCGGGAAATTGCGCAAATCGGCGCCGAAAACCGGGAAATCCCGGCCAATGCGGGAAGGTTGACAGGTATGTAAAGCAACCTCTCCTTTTGCACCCTAAAATGCTGAGGCGATGATTTCCAGTCATGCACACCAAGAAAGAGCAGTGATTCTAGGAGGAGGAGGATGCCAAATATTCCTCAGAAAACATTTGCAGAGAGGAATGGGACTCAGGCAATAGGATTTTTTTGGTCCTGTTACTAAGAGGGGAATGGGGATTAGATAGTTAAGTGGTTTCTTAGGTTCCCCTCATCTGTCTTCCTCCCACTCATTCGTCTTCCATTGAAGTTGGAATTAGAAAGTTTGCCGGGAAGAGACCCGTCACCTGACTGTAAATCGGCTTAGAAAAGAGAAAGCAGGGAATGACTCTGTAATAGTAATTCTCCTTTCTCCGTCCTAGCTAATACTCCATTCTCTTGCCCTCAAAGAGCCAGGGGAGCCCCCCACCCCACCCCCAAAGTTCACAAGGGACGTGTCTGGAAGGTTCAGCTCTTTACATCCATTTGTACATTGTCCACACATGCAATATAGAGGGGGCAAAGTCTGGACTCTCTGTCTTCAAATCCGCTACGAGGGGTCTTCTTCCCTTGCCAAGCATGCATGAGCGAAAGAGAGAAAGACACAGGATAGGACCCACGATTCCTGCCTCCCGCCCCACCTTGTTCCGACAGACCTTTAGAAGGGGGGAGAGCAAAAAATAAATAAATGTAGCTCTTGATGTCAGACTTTGAGCTCACAAGCAAAACAGGAGTGGCATGCTCTTTTGATAATGAAGGGCTGGAAATACATTTTGGAAAACAAAGCTTCTCAAACATTTGGCCTCTGTGACTACACTACACACTTCCCAGTTTGTATCAGAGAGAGAGAGGCTGGCTACCCCCCTGTCTTTGCGATAGCCCCCCCTCTCCCACAATGGGCCAAGCCAAGCCATTTTGCTGCCGGTTGTGACTCACAAGATGACCCTCTTGCCACCTAGTCCACTTATGTATGGAAGAAGCTGACTAGTCTGGCACTACTTGAACACCTACCATGGGGCAATATTTTCAAACATACAGTACCTGGAGCAGCAGGTTAATTTATGGGTCCAAAGACTAGCACATCAAGTTCTGCCCTCTGGCTCTGACTGAGAGAAGCAGTGGCCAATTCAACAAGAACAAAACGTTGCCACTGCTGTCCCCCAGCATCTGCTGCCTGAGACAGCCACCCCATTCTGCCTAGTGGTTGGGCCAGTTTTGTCTTGCTGGCAGCTTCCTTCCTTCCTTGCATGATCATCCCTTTTCTCTATCCATAAGCTTTCAATCGGGACTGCAGTGGCTCAAGTGGCTAAGACGCAGTCTGGGAGGCGGAAGGTCAGCAGTTTGATTCCCAAGTACTACAGGACGGAATGAGCTCCCGTCTTTGTCCCAGCTCCTGCCAACCTAGCAGTTCAAAAGCAAGAAAGTACAAGTAGATAAATAGGGACCACTTCAGTGGGAAGGTAACAGCGCTCCGGTGTCTAGTCATGCCTGACACACCACCACGGAAATGTCTGCAGAAGCAGACAGCGCTGGCTCTTCGGCTTTGAAACAGAGATGAGCACTGAACCCTAGAGTCGGATACGACTGGCTTTCGAGCAAAGGAAACCTTTACTAAGCTTTCAATCAGTCATTCTGAGGTGCTGCAGGCAAGAATGTCTTGCAATGGTTTGGAATCTTGGCCCCACTGCAAACTCAAAATCCTATTCTCTTGAAGGAAGCAATACCAGATATGTACAGTATTAGTAAAGGTCACCCTTGCTTGAAAGCCAGGCGTATCTGACTATAGGGCTCAGTGCTCATCTCTGTTATTAGCCAAAGAGCCAGTACTGTCTGCATTTGCAGACGTTTCCATGGACATGTGGGAGGCAGGCCTCCACACCTGAGTGCATGGAACGCTGTTTACATTCCCACTGAAGTGGTCCCTATTTATCTACTTGCAAATTCTTGCTTTCAAACTACTAGGTTGGCAGGAGCTGTGACAGAAACGGGAGCTCACTACGTCGTGCAGTACCTGGGAATTGGACTCCGACCTTCCAGTCAGCAAGTTCAGCATCTTAACTACTTGAGGTCATTTCTAAATGCCTCCTTTCCACTGTTTCTGATTATTTATTCCTTATTTGTTATTTCTACTTTCAAGCCCAAGCCCACTAGTGTTATCACTCTGGGCAGGTCACAAAAAGCATTATGCCACTGTTTCTTATTAGGCTATGTTTGTTTTGTTTTCACACGACAAAGTAAGTGTACTGTTCATGTGATCGTCATTTTTAAAGCAACGGACGAAGAGTCCTACGGCACCTGAAAAACAAATACAGTGATACCTCATACAACGTCCAAACTTGGTTCCACAAGTTTGGACTTTATACGGATTTGGACTTTGTATGAGGCATGCTAAATCCTAGCCGCGATGCCTCATACAACGTCCAAATCCTTGCCGCGATGCCTCGTACAACGTCGTTTCCATAGAGATACATTGTACTGGAACAGCACAGACTTCAGGGCAAAGTCAAGGAGACAGACCGGAAACTGACAGAACTTTAAGAAATCATTGTCTAAAGGCTAAAAACATTACAAAAACATGTCAAACAACCCTGATTGTCCAAGAACCTGAAGAATGCTGCAAAAATCCCAGGAATGCTTCTAAAAATTCTGATGAAAAAAATTCAAAAAAATCCAAAATCGTGCTCAAAACCACTCCTAAACACTCTTCGCCTCATGCAAAACCCACAACAGCAATGCACGCATGTGTCCTGCCTTTTATACTGCCCAGGCACAATGCAACCTGGGAAAACCCCAATGCCTCATACAAAGTCGCACGACTCTGTATGAGGCAACTTTTTTCAAGGAATTAGGCGATGTTGTATGAATCCGATGTTGTATGAAGCGGACTTTGTATGAGGTATTAACTGTATATTTATCATGGCATAAGCTTTTGTGAACTATACAGTACCCTATTTCATCATATGTGTGACTGAGTTTCTAGAGACTAAATGTATTTAATTTTTAAACCCCCACCGGATTTGTTCTTACAAAATAAAAATCTTTTATCTTACACAATAAAAATCCCCCTCCAGGTTTGCTCTCCAGGTTCGCAAAATTCACATTGTTAGATGAAGGGGGAGCAGGAGAAGGTGGGACTCACCACCAGGCCAAGAAATTAAACTAGGTCAGCCTGCTGCAGAGCTGTTTCCGATCTGTCTGTGCTAGGCCAGTGCCTGGCTCTTCCTTCATGATGGGCGACAGATAACCATAAGTCCCAGCTTCCAGGTGGTCTATTCCACCTTGGCCATTCTAGGCATTATTTGCCCTCACTGAAACTTCCAAATTAGGGAAATTGATCGCTGCCGCCTCCAGCCTTTATACTGCACCCATGCACTTTGTGAACTGCAGTTTCTTCGTCCCCAATTGGGCTGGTTCCCTTTTAACACTGCTTTCCGCCCTGTTTCACTCATTCAATCAGTCCCTGTGGCTAATTCACACTGTGATAGATTATGGGGTGTTGGTGGAAGTAGGAGTTGTCAGCATCAAGTGGCTTTAGAATAATTCAGGGTTAATCCATAAAGTGGCTCAGATTGCCAAACAAGTTATACATCCAAGTTTACTTTACGTGGGGGGTGCGAGAAGGGGAATCTATCATTAGTAAAGGTTTCCGTTGCTTGAAAGCCAGTCGTATCCTACTCTAGGGTTCAGTGGTCATCCCTGTTTCATAGCCAAAGAGCCAGCGTTGTCTGCACCTGCAGACATTTCTGTGGACCTTCCCTTCCCACCGAAGTGGTCCCTATTTATCTACTTGCAATTTCTTGCTTATGGAACTGCTAGGTTGGCAGGAGCTGGGACAAAGACAGGAGCTCATTCCGTCCTGCAGTACTCGGGAATCAAACTGCTGACCTTCCGCCTCCCAGTCAACGTCTTAGCCACTTGAGCCACTGCAGTCTATCATTACATGGTGTCTTTTGGGGGGCAAGGTGTTTATGTCATTAACCTCCCCCATAAGCACTGTGGTTTAGCTACTTTTCATTGTAAAAACAACAATCATCCCATTTATGACAGGGATGCATGTATGAGCCATTCCGGTAGAGGTTACAGCATCCATCCAGAGATCACACAAAGTCACTCAAATGTCATCTGTCCATTTTAGGAGGTCTTGGCCTTCTGTTGACTTCCAGAGGAAAATATTTTCCCCACCTTCCGACATGGCCCCCTTTCCCTTCAGGCTGATATTCAGAAAGACAACTTTAATCATTCCCACATCATCACCAATTTTCCAGCACAGCCAAATGTGGGAAATGGTCTCGACAGGCCTGCTATAGGGCCACCCGATAACAACAAATGATCATCCACCCACCCACCAACACAACCCTGAAAGACTCCGTCGTGGCGGAAGGAAACAGGGAAGGCTTCTCAAATCCTTTGGCTATAGCTGCTGTCCTCTCCCCCCTTCCCATGGCCCAACCTGACCCCAATCAGCCCCCCCACTGTTAAAAGAGTCCTCCTTTTCTGGGACTACTGGGGTTGAAACCCGCAGCCACCACACTGTGATCCGCAAAGCAGTGCGTGAGGGCCACAGACCCAAGCCTTTGCACAGGAAGAGCCCGCCTCCCTTTGCTGATTTATCACCTGTAAAATGGGAGCATCGCTCATCCTAACACTGCCTGGATGCAAGGTTAATGTTGGAAGTGGGGGGCAAATAAAGGGGGGGGGGAGCACACATCCCTGCCTTGATAATGTAAAACACAAAGTATACTAAATCATACCCTTCTTTTCCCCAAATACTCTTCCAGCGCCCCACATTGCTCAGATCAGAGTGAGCAAATTCCAATGCAGAGCAAAGGCTTCCCATCCGAATTCTGCCCCCTTTGTGTGTAGTTTCTGTCTCCTGCCCCCCCTTTCCCAACCCCCAACCCATGGATGTGTGGCTGGCCCAAAGCCAAAATCTCTTCCCCCCCCCCCCCCCACTTCCCACCAGGCTTTACCTGCCCCCCAACCCCGGAATCAATAAGGTGGAAAGTGTCCCCACCTGATTCACCCCAAACTTTTACGATGGGCGAATGGGGCAAACCCAACACGCCCCCCCCACCCCATTGAAGACATCGCCACCACCTGCGGTGCCATGTAACACCCCCCCCCCCCCCCCACACACACACACACACACACACACACACACACACACACACATGCACCATTTCCTCCTCTCGGGGAATAGTGGGGGTCTTACCATATCCTTTCCAAACAATGCCGAGTCCCTCTGGATCAAATATGGGGTCCGGAGCCGCGTGCGGGTGGATTTGGGTTTGCACCGGGGGGAGACCAGCCGGATCCTCGGCGGTGAAGAGGAAGGTGGAGATGGAAAGGGATGCGTGTTTGTGTTGGCGCGTGTACGTGTGTGTGTGTGTGTGCGTGTCAGGGTCGGGTCTTCACTCCCAACGGCGACCCCATCCCCGGTGGGCGAAGGCGGCTTTCTTCCACCCCATCGCCGATCCCGTTTGGGGAGGGTGGTCTCCCCCGCTTGTTGGAAAAAGACAGTTCTCCCTTGGGTCGGGCAGACGGACTAATGTGGGGCGCAGGAGGACCCGGGCAGAGGATCGGGAGGGTGGGGGGGGGCGCGTTTTCTGTTGCTTGTTTACCTCCTCGCCCGGCGGGTGGTCATCCAGAGGGGCGGCTGGAGAGGGGAGTTGCGTGGCTGGCGGTGGGCTGCACACCCCTAACGTGTGCCGTGTGTGTGAGTGTGTGCATGCGTGCGTGAGAGCTGGCTTTTTTTCCCCCCGCCTGCTGTGTGCATTAACCCTTCGCGCCCGGGCTGCCCAGCCTTTGCCGCGGCCCCCTTCCGTCGGCGATCTGGCGGTGGTGGCCCTGCCCTCCGGGCCAGGCGGGGAAGCCAAAGGCAGGTCCAGACCGTCCAGGAGAAGCCTGGCTGCGGTGGGGCGGGACTGGGAGGGAGAGGAGGCGCGGCCGTGGCGGGCCAGGCCTCACCCACCACGCCCTGTTTTGAGCCAGGAAGCCCCCACCCCCACCCCCTCCGTGGCTTTGGTCTCAAAGGATGGGGGTGGGGTGGGGGGTGGCCAGAGGAAGGGACTAGACAAGTGGTGCCCAAACTACAGCCCACGGGCCAGATCTGGCCCCCAACGCCAATTCATCCAGCCCTTGCCACCCTCGTTGCTCCCAGAAGCAGAAGTAAAATGCGCCAGTACGAGCACGTTTTACTTCTGCTTCCGGGGAGCGATGAGGGCAGCATGGTAAAGGTTTCCCTTGCTCGAAAGCCAGTCGTATCCGACTCTAGGGTTCAGTGCTCATCTCTGTTTCAAAGCCGAAGAGCCAGCGCTGTCTGCTTCTGCAGACGTTTCCATGGTCATGTGTCAGGCATGACTAGACACCGGAGCGCACGGAATGCTGTTACCTTCTCACCGAAGTGGTCCCTATTTATCTACTTGCAAATTGGCATCAGGGGCCAGATCAGGCCCACAGGCCATAGTTTGGGCACCCCTGGTAGAAGCAGAGAAAATGGCATCTTAAAAATCTATCTCGCCCTGTTGCAAAACAGATTTCAAGACGCGTTTTACTTCTGCTTCCGGTGGGAGGAACCACGTGACTGGCCCGCTGAACCACGTGGCTGGCCCATGGCTCGAAAGGTTTTGGGATTCTTGGACTAGACCCCCTTGGACAGGATGGGGAGGAAGGAGGGTGCCCATGCTCACAGGCACTCTTGCCTTTGTTCTGCTCTTGCACTTGAAGGCAAAGGGCAGCATCAACAGGGGCAGCACCATCTCTCATTTAGTCTTGGTCTCCCTTGCTCAAAAACCCACCATGTCTGATTCGAGGAGGCGGTCTTCATTTCCATTTATAGCCAAAGAGCCAGCGATGGCTGCATCTGCAGATGTTTCCGTGGTCATGTGGCAGGCATGACTAGATGCCAAGGCTGGTACCTTTCCCGCCGAAGCGGTACCTATTTATCTACTGCCTATATCTATGACAGATCTTGGGGGCATGAAAGGAGCCTTATTTGGGCATCCCCTGAGCATAGTTTCTCCAGCAAAAATCCTTTCAATCCAGAATAATTTCTGATACAAAATGTATTTATTTATCTGTTTGCAATTTCTTGTTTTCGAACTGGTAGGTTGTTAGGAGCTGGGACAGAGACGGGAGCTCACTCTGTCATGCAGCACTTGGGTCTCGAACTGCTAACCTGCTGAGTTGTCAAGCTCAGCATCTTAATCACTAAGCTACCACATCCCTTTTCATCAAGTCCAGTCCAAGAGATTTTTTCTCCTGCCTGCAGCAGATGGGTAAATGATGCCCTAACTAGAGTTTTCCAGTCTCAGGGTGATGCCATGCTTCCCCAGTCTCCAGGTAGGGAGATGAATCTGAGGGCCAACACTGCATGGCGAAAAGAAATTTTGCTTATGTTGTACAGTATGTGGCAACTTTAAAGACAGCACCATTTCTTCCCTACTTCAAGGTGGGAAGGGTGGATTGAAGGGTAGTGGGAAGGAAAACAGGTAGGTGAGAGGCATGATATCAGGGTATTTGAAATCCCCCATTACTACTACTTTGTGTCCCTTTGAAATTCTTACATTTTTTAAATCCTGATTTCCTTCTTAATTAGGCTTGTTTTTCACTCCAATTGTTATAATACAGATGCTCTAGACAGGACAAACAAACTCATTCACTCGTATTTCTGTGCCGGAATATGTATCTTTGACATATAACATGACTTCACCTCCTTTTGTATTTTTCTGTTCTTTTTAAACAATTTACTGTACATCTTTCACTTGCTATACTCCAGTCATAGGAGTGCATCTAGGGTTGCCATATGGATTCAGTGACTATACTTGACTGAGCTTCAGTCTCTCTCATGTCCTCCCACAGGGTCTCCTGTATGTTTTCCTTTGCATACTGTCTGCCAGACTCCTCTTCAAGAATCTGAAGGTGGTTTTGCAGTTCCACTGGTAAAAAGTGTCACCACCTTCTTTTTTTGCTCCTATATGTGACTCTTTTCCACAGTGCTTCCTCCACTATGTTTGTTCTCTCCTCAGCACTCTCCTCCTCCTTGGTGTTTGTCCACCTCCAGTGCCTCCCTCGACTGCTCCTGCTTAAGAGTTCTGTCTATGTAATCTTCATTTTCTCTCGTAGCTTTAAGCATAGTAAAGGTAAGGGTCTTCCTTGCTTGAAAGTCAGTCGTATCGAATTCTAGGGGGCAGTGCTCATCTCCGTTTACAGCCAAAGAGCTAGTGCTGTCTGTCTGTGTCTGCAGACATTTCTGTGGTCATGTGGCAGGCATGACTAGACACCGGAGCACATGGAACGCTGTCAATCTCGTTCTGTGCAGGACAATGACAATAAAGATTTATCTATCTATCTATCTATCTATATATCTATCTATCTATCTATCTTTCCTGCTGAAACTGTAAATTCTTACTTTTGAACTGCTAGGTTAGCAGGAGCTGGGACAGATGACAGGCGTTCACTCCATCACACAGAACTCAGGTCTCAAACTGCTGACCTGCCAACCATCTGGTTCTCAAATTCAGCATCTTAACCACTAAGCCCACTGTGCTATCAGTTTGGACTTGCTGTGTTGTTCTCAGGCATGAAGACAAATACTGCACAGACTTTGCAGTTCACTACCACTGAAGTGTCTCTTCTCTCCATAATAACCTTTTTATTTTCTTCTGATTGTCCTTTTCTTTGTCTTTTCTACCTTGAAGTATACTGGGAAAGTCAACTAATATATAACTCTAATCAAAAACCGAAAATGTTGCTAAGGGGCCCTCCCTTTGGCATCCCTTGCTGAACTCTTCTGCCAAGTTCCTGTTAGCTCTCTCTGGTCACTTGCTCCCTGGGGTCTTTTCTCAGTTTTATTCCTCTGCTGTGCTAAGACTCGGCAAACAGAAAGGCTCTTGCAGGAGTCACAGCTGCTATTTATTGCTCTGAGCAGCTATCAGGAAAGGCCAGTTCCTCTTAACTTGAGCTGAGCAACCTAGGGGGTTACTCTTGCTCACTTCCTGGTGTTAATCTAAATCAGGGGTACCCAAACTTTTCAGGCCGTGGGCGGGTCACGTGGTTCAGCGGGCCGGTCACGTGGTTCCACCGGAAGCAGAAGTCAAATGCACCTTGCAATCTGTTTTGCAACAGGATGAGATAGATTTTAAGCTGCCATTTTCTCTGCTTAAACCAGGGATGCCTAAACTGGGACGGATCAGGGCCCAACACCAATTTATCCAGCCCATGCTGCCCTCGTCGCTCCCGGAAGCAGAAGTAAAATGTGCCTGTACTTGTGCATTTTACTTCTGCTTCTGGGAGTGACATACCCGTCAAGCGCGGCTCCCAAAAATACGGGAAGTTTTTGCGCATGTGTGCACGCAGAACCCATTTGCGCATGCGCAGAACATGTTTGTGCATGCACAGAACACACAAATGGTTGTGTGTGTGCAAACAGGTTCTGCACAAACAGGTTCTGCGCATGCATGTGTGCACAGTAACCCCTTTCCCCGCCATTCAAAATAAGGGATGGCAACGGGAAAGGGGAGGAACGAGTGCCAAAATATGGGATTTCCCGGCCAATCTGGGATACTTGACAGGTATGGAGTGATGCAGCATGGGCAGGATGAATTGCCATCAGGGCCCTGATGTGGCCCCAAAACCATAGTTTGGGGCACCCCTGATCTAAATCAGTCACCTGTCTGCCTTTGTCTCCCCTTTTCTTTTTCTCTTCCTCCAGTAGATCCTTTCCTTACTACCTCAAACCATGGTTGCTTGCTCTGGTCACTCCCTCCCTGAAGTCTATCTCACTTTCATTCCTCTGCTTTGCTCTCTGAGGAGTCAGCAAACAGAAAAAAAGTATTGTGATAAATAGGCAAGGAGACAGAAGGACTATGAAAATTAGATGAATAGACAGAAGATATGATACACTGCAAACAACAGAGGGATAAATACATAGCTAATCATACAGAGCAATAGGTACAGAGATAAGATAGAGGATAAAAGGTAAATAAAATACTATATACCCACATTTACTTGACTTGTTTGTTGTCTCATTATAAGAACAATCCCATGAGGTAGACTAAGAGAAAAAAAGATGACTATTCTACAACCAATTTTACATATGAGTGGGGGTTTGAGTCTTTATGTTCCAGATAAGTTGGTGCACAGCACCACAATAGAAGTGGAATGGGGATATAGGGGCGTAGAATTAGATCAGATTAGGGACTAAGGACCCTTCTAGATATTGATGAATCACATTCCTAATTTGGCCAGGCTGGCTAGGGATGGTGGGAACTGGAGCTCAGCAACCTTCAGAGGGCCAAAGCTGGGGTTCTCAACCTTTTTAAGTTGGGGACCGGGTCATGCTCCCTCAAACAGTTGGTGGGCTGGACTGGTGCGCAGCCGCCACCAGAATCGGCCACTGACTCATTTACAAGGCTGTCATAAACACATTTACAACAGCGTAAATGAGTACGCGGCTGTCATAAATGCATTTACAACAGCCGTAAATGAGTCCATGGCTGTCATAAATGCGTTTACAACAGCCGTAAGTGAGTTCACAGCTGCCGTAAACGTGTTTACAAAAGCCATAAATGAGTCCTCAGCTGCCGTAAACGTGTTTACAACAGCTGTAAATGAGTACCTGGCTGTTGTAAACGTGTTTGCAACAACTGTAAATGAGTTCACGACTTGTAAGCCCATTTACAACATCCATGAATGAGTCCGCAGCTGATTCCAACAGTGGCGGATGGAGTGAGGCCCGGATCCAGCCTGTGGGCCACAGGTTGAGAACCCCTGGGCTAAAAGTTTCTCTCCTCTGAAGAGAGAAGGAGCCATAAGGAACAGAAGGAAGTCCAGCGACATGACTCTGATACATAGCATTTACAGCCAAACAGTTTGCAGAGCTTTGTATACCAGGCATATGTGTCCCTCCAAACATACGCAGTCTGTTTCTCTCCATCTCAGTCGGTTCCCCAACTGTAGATTGAGCTGCCAAGAGGGTCCTGAGAATCACTGGTGATATTTTTAGATCAATGGCTGAGCTGCAATAAAAGCCCAGATAGGTATCTGCAAAAACTTCCCATCAACAATTCCCTGCCTGGGGTAAACCTAGGAAGAAAGTGAGACCAGCAGGCTGTGGAGATGCTGCCATCTTCTGGCCCACCTGGGAAGTGTTCCAAACAATCAAAAGCAAAGAAAGAAAAACAACACAGGACAGTGGAACCTCACTTAACAAACGGCTTGGTTAACACAAAAACCATATAACAAAAGGAAATCCATAGAAAATAGTGGCTCTGTTAACAGTTTTGTTCTGGATTTGATTAATTGGTTTTCAATGCATTCCTATGGGAAACCGTGTTTTGGTTAACAAATTTTGGTTTTCAGTGCATTCCTATGGGAAATTTGCTTTACAGTTTTTTTGTAGTACAAGAGGTCCCGGAGAATGCATTAAATTTGTTAACTGAGGTTCCACTGTACTTCTAAAGTAAGATAAATAGTTAACTAAAATTAGCATCTGTATTCAGATACTATATAGGGGACTGCGGTGGCTTACTGGTTAAGATGTTGAACTTGATGACCGGAAGAACAGCAGGTCAGTAGTTTGAGACACTAGTGCTGCATGATGAAAAATTGAGCTCTTGTCTCTGTCCCAGTTCCTGCCAACCTAGCAGTTCAAAAGTAAGAAATTGCAAGTAGATAAACAGGTACCACTTGGGTGGCAAAAGCAACAGCGTTCTGTGCGCTTCAGCGTCTAGTCATGCCTGCCACATGACCATGGAAATGTCTGCAGATGCAAACAGTGCCGGCTCTTTGGCTGTATACGGAGATGAGCACCACCCACTAGAGTTGGATACGACTGAATTTCAAGCAAGGGCGACCTTTACCTATCCAGATATAGACCTGCCTGGCTACCACTTGATTGTAAATTGCTTTTGAAAATAAGAAGCAAGAAAGGATGTCACTGTGAGCAGAGCATGACCATGTGGGACCCCACAGGTTGGCCCAGCTGCTGAACCTAGGACTGAATATTGCAGCCCGCTTCATGTGCCACTCCTTATGTTCTCACCCATTCCCTTCCTCTGGCTGCTAGACATGCTTTTCGGACCAAAACTCCAATTTTGGTACCTACTGCTCTGCATCCAACTGCCTTGGGCCAACCCTGAGAATGGCAAGCCTTGTTTTACTTCACAAATAGTGGGAACTTCACAGAAATATGTGTTTTCCTTGGAGGAGGAACTCTGGACTTATGCAACCCAGACTTTGTGAAGACCAATTAATTTGCAGTGATATAGTAAGGTTCAAAGAGAAGATAACCATTAAACAAAGAATTTATTGTCAGTGTGGAAACTGTCACAACAAGTGCCTGCGGAATGATTGTCAAACAAGGGGCTAAAGAATTCAAAATAAAAAGAATCAGAGATGCACAAAGAAAGAGAAGCAAGAGAAGGAGAATCCCAATTGCTCAAAAAGTCCAGGAGCAAACTAATCTCCCAGTACCGTATGTCCATATCTTCCGGGGTTGTATTGGGTTCATTAATCAACTGTGTGTCTTCTTTTTGCTATAATAGTGAATCCAAATCTGATGCAGATGGCCTTCATAATGGCAAATTACTGCTGCTGCTATAATTACTACTATTTCCAGTATGAATTGTTATTCAACTATATTTTAATTTAATTTCGTGTCAGAAATTATTCTGAGTTGAAAGGATTTTTGCTAGAGGCACTCTGCTCAGGGGAAGCCCAAATGAGGCTCCTTTCATATCCCCATGATCTTTCCCCACCAAACAGGTCCCTATTTATCTACTTGCAACTTCTTGCTTTCGAACTGTTAGGTCGGCAGGAGGTGGGACAGAGACGGGTGCTCAAACCATCATGCAGTACCTGGATCTCAAACTGCCGACTTGGCAGCCTTCCAGCTTACAAGGCGAGCTTCTTAACCACTGAGCCACCGCAGTCCCTTTATTCAACTATATGACCACTTACTACCTCACACCCCACCTTTTGTACAGTGTAGATACACCCATAGATTTAGATTGATGGCGATTGTTTAATCTTGTGGTCACAACCTTTGGCCTCTTCAAATACAGTATTTTGTACTGCACAGACCAAAACTCTCATAAGCTCTCGGCAGCATGGGCAGTGCTCAAGGATTCTGTGAGGTGAAGCCCTAAACATCTGGAAGACAAAAAGTAGAGAACGACTGGTTTAATTAGGATAAGGCAAGCCCTTGATATAATAAAGTAGGCCAGTGGTTCCCAACTTTTTTTTGGCTATACCCCACCTAAGCATTTCTGAAATCCCTCCCCCCTCCCCCCCCCCGTGACATATAATTCTTATTACAGTATTCAAAAAGTGAACTGTTCACGTGGAGGAAGCCTAAAAGGCCATGAAACATTCTCAAATTGTTGTTGTTCAGTCACATAGTCAAGTCCAACCCTTTGCAACCCCATGGACCACGGCACACCAGGCACCCCTAATCCTCCACTCAGCTCTATGCCCATTGCGTCAAATTGCCTCCTTTAAAAATCAAATTGTCCCCCTGTGGGATGGGTGGGAACCACGGAAGTAGACAGCTATGGCCAACTCAAATACTGAATTTTATAGCAATAGCAATTACACTATAGTGCTTACTGCACTCTCTAGGTCATTTACAGGTAATTAGCAACATGCTAGGCACTCATTTTACTGACCTCGGAAGGATGGAAGGGGAGTCAACCTTGATCCTGGTCAGAATCGAACTTCACAATGTTTTGGCTGCAGTACAGTAGTTCAACCACTGCAGCCCGTTAGGGCTCCCCCCACACAAAGGATTAACAGGAATCCTCCCTTGTCCCCATGTTTCTGACATGAATGTACATCTTAAAGAAATCCAGCTGTGTAGTACAGCCAAGGGTCAAAGGCCCATGACTTTGTGATAGCAAGTTCACAATGCAATGCTTCTGGAAGGGAAGGCTTAGCTGGCTGTGTGCCTGTTGCCCAGGAAAAACCCCGAATGTATCCACAATGCTTCCCACTCTTCGGGGACATGCCTTTGGGATTATGGTTTCAAATACATTCTTCCATATTCAAAGAAAAGAAAAGGCCTCCAGTTTTACACTTATGAATGGAAAATACATGTTCCGTGGATCCTCTCCTTCTAAAAATAAAACACAATTTATTAGAAAAAGAATAAAGTACAATGCGTGACATAGGAAATAAGAGCCCTGGTGGCACTATGGTTAAATTGCTGTAAGGTAAAGGTAAAGGTTTCCCTTGCTCGAAGGCCAGTCGTATTCGACTCTAGGGTGCAGTGCTCATCTCTGTTTCTAAGCCGAAGAGCCAGCGCTGTCTGTTTCTGCAGACGTTTCCGTCCTGCAGTACTCGGGAATCGAACTGCTGACCTTCCGCTTCCCAGTCAGCGTCTTAGCGACTTGAGCCACTGCAGCCAAAACATTGTGAGTTTGATCCTTATTGGGATCAAGGTTGACTCAGCCTTCCATCCTCCAGAGGTTGGTAAAATGAGTACCCAACATGTTTGGGGCAAAATGCTAATTATTTTGTGAACAGCCCAGAGACTGCTCTAAGCTCTATAGGGCAGTATATAAGTCTAATTGCTATTTACTATAGCAAGTATAAACTATGGTGGGGAGCAATTATGGTACTGAATGGATAGCATCCTCTGATGGTAATTCAATAGTACTCTTTATCCACATCAGAAGTTCTCCCTATGCTCCTCCGTGCTTCTATATCAGGAGCTATCAACCTTTTAAAGCAGGGGGCCGGATCACGCTCCCTCAGACAGCTTCAGGGGCCAAATGGCCATTTTGCCCTTCCTCCACCACATGGCACTTCTGAGTGTGGTGGAGGTGGGCCACATGAAATGGTGCTGTGAGCGACATCTGGCCCATGGGCTGCAGGTTGAGAATCCCAGTTCTATATGAATGAATAGATGTAAAAAGTATAATTGTGTACATTCATATGACATTCTATTAGCCCCAGAAAAATAAAATAAATTTAAAAATAGGTGCTGGTGGTTGGGAGAAGAGCAGAAAGAACGCTGAACAAGGGGTGTTCTTTGGCAAGCTCAGTTTCACCTAAAGGTAAAGGTCACCCTTGCTCGAAATCCAGTCATATCTAGGGCTCAGTACTCATCTCTGTTTATAGCTGAAGAACCAGCGCTGTCTGCGCTTTGCAGACGTTTCCATGGACATGTGGCAAACATGCCTAGACACCGGAGTGGATGGAACGCTGTTTACCTTCGCACTGAAGTGGTTCCTTTTTTATCTACTTGCAATGTCTTGTTTTCGAACTGCTAGGTTGGCACGAGCTGGGACAGAGACGGGCGCTCACTCCGTCATGCAGTGCTCGGGTTTTGAACTGCTGACCTTCCGCCTCCCAGTCAGCGGCTTAACCACTTGATCCACTGCAGTCCTTCGGCTTCACCTAGGTCAGTGATGGAGAACCTTTTAGAGACCGAGTGCCCAAAACGCAACCCAAAACCCACTTATTTATTGCAAAGTGCCAACACAGCAACAGGGGAGGCACATAATATCATCCACAAGGATATTATGGAGTTGGAAAAAATTCAGAGGAGGGCAACCAGAATGATTAGGCGACTGGAATACCTTCCTTACCATCTGAGGCTGCAACGGTTGGGCCTCTTCACTCTTGAACGACGGCGTCTAAGAGGTGACCTGATTGAAGTTTATAAAATCATGCATGGTGTGGACAAAGTAGATAAGGAAAAACTGTTTTCCCTATCGCATAACACTAGAACTAGGGGGCACTCCATGAAACTTTTGGGTACTAGTTCTCAAACAAATAAGAGAAAGTACTTTTTCACCCAGAGGATTACTGGTCTATGGAACTCCCTGCCAGAAGAAGTGGTGACATGCTGTCAGTCTTGACAGCTTCAAGAAAGGATTAGACAAGTTCATGGAGGACAAGGGTATCCATGGCTATAATTATGGATACTTAAGGACAACCTCCGGGTTGGAGAGAGAGGCAGGATAATTTCTCACTGCCATTTCCAGGGAATCCTAAGCAGGTGAAGGCATCTGCTTGGGAATAATACCCTGAAGCCAATGGTGAGCCACTGTGTGAGACAGAATGCTGGACTGGATGGGCTTCTGTGGCCTGTTCCAGCAAGGCTGTTCTTATGAGGAAGTGCTCCAATTGGGCTCCTGGGCAGAGGGGTGAGGTGAACTCTGTGCTGGGGGAGGGAGGAAGCGCTCCCATTGGGCTGCTAGGCAGGAGGCGGGGCTAATGCTGTGCTGGGGTGACTGCACAATTGCCCACAGGGAGGGCTCCGATCCGAGTGCCACCTCTGGCACGTGTGCCATAGGTTCGCCACCACTGACCTAGGTAAAGGTAAAGGTCAACCTTGCTCGAAATCCAATCGTATCCGAATCTAGGGTTCAATGCTCATCTGTTTCAAAGCCGAAGAGCCAGCGTTGTGCAGACGTTTCCGTGGTCATTTGGCAGGCATGCCTAGACACCGGAGCGCTCCGAACGCTGTTTACCTTCCCCACCGAAGTGGCCTTTGTTTATCTACTTGCAATGTCTTGCTTTCGAACTGCTAGGTTGGCAGGAGGAGCTAGGGGCAGAGACGGGAGCTCTCGGCTTCGCCTACACCGGGACCACCTGCAACCCCAACCAGTGACAGTCATTCTGCACAGGCTCAGAGGCGCGCTTGCTTGCGTGCTATTCCCATCGCCCGGAGCTGAGCAGGAAAGAGCTGAAGCCCCATTGCAAGCAAAAGATCGCGGGGTGGGGAAGGGAGGGCAGCAGCCCCTGGGAATCGTGTGTGTGCCCCTCCCTCCACCAGTGGGTGGATCCCATCCTGATGTCATTTCCCGTGGAGATCCCCCTCCCTCCCTCCCTCCCTCCCTCTCCCCTCCCCTCCCCCGCTGCCTTTCCCCCTCCTTGGGCCGGAAAATGAGGCAATCCCCGGCAGGCTGTTTTTCTCTTGCTTTGGGAGGGGACGGACGGATCTGCTCTCCTGCCCTGCGCCTTGCCAACTCCAGCGCGGCCTCCTTCCCTTCCTCCTTGGGGTCTTCGGGATCGAGGGCTGGGGCTGGGATCCTCCTGACCAGCCTGCGGAGAGGCCTCGATTGCATCCCGGGCAGGCTCCAGTCGGGGGTGGGTGGTCGGGGGTGGGGGGGATGATGTCCCATGATACCGGCGAGAGGCCCCCCAACCCAGAGCCGCCCCCGGCCACCGTCTACGTCCTGGTGGAGGACCCGCGATCCACCGACGCGCTCCAGCTGTTCAGGTGCGATCAAACGCCCCCCAAAAAACACGCTTGGGGGGGGGGGTGTCTGTCTGTATATGTGTATGGGGTGGAGGAGGGGGTATATATAGGCGATCACCAGAAACTGGTGTGTGTGTGTGTGTTTATCTACTTGCAATGTCTTGTTTTCGAACCGCTAGGTTGCCAGGAGCTGGGACAGAGACGGGCGCTCACTCCGTCATGCAGTGCTCGGGTTTTGAACTGCTGTGTGTGTGTGCAGACACACACACCCCGGACAGGATTTGTGCGTCCCGATTCAGTGCCGCTGCTTTGGGTGGGGGGGCACCTCTTGTGAGTTTTTGAATGACAGCGCCGAGCACGGATTTGCACGCTGGCGAACCCCAGTGTGCAAGAAGGGGCCAGCCGATGTTGGTGCCTGTATTTTGCTCCCTTCTGGGGCGAGACGAGTCGCTCTCTAGGCACCTGGGCGAGGGAGAGGCGTTGGTTTGTCTTGCACCGACGGTGCTTCTCGTGCAAGGGAATAAGCTCTCCGGAGTGCAAGTAAGAGGAAGCGCAGCACTGACTGTAGAGCAGAGGGGGAAGGGCCTTTGGGCTCTCCAGATGTTGTTGGACTCTTGTTCCCATCAGCTCGGGCCAAGCATGATCAGGGACTATGAGTGTTGTAGTCCAGAAGTAGGAGGCTTGGAATAGTTGGGTGTCAGGATTCGCCCCCTTCTCTCCCTCTCCCTCCCTTTGTAATTTGGATACAAGTGTTGTCTGTTGGTGGAGGAATTAAAAGCATATTATGGAGGCCTCTCTGTTCCTGCAATAAAAAAAGTTTCCTCTGCCTGTAGCTCAGTTTGGTGTCAGACCAACTGCATCTAGGAACAGCACAACTTCATCTGAATTGGTGTCGGGCTCCGGCCGGATCCGTCCAATGGGCCAAAGTGACCAGCCCTCTGAGCCACGTGACCGGCCCATGGGCCAAAAAGTTTGGCCATCTCTGATATTGTGTGTGTGTGTGTGTGTGTGTGTGTGTGTGTGTGTGTGTGTGTGTGTGTGTGTGTGTGTGTGTGTGTGTGTGTGTAGACACACACACCCCGGACAGGATTTCTGCGTCCCGATTCAGTGCCGCTGCTTTGGGTGGGTGCGGCACCTCTTGTGAGTTTGAATGACAGCGCCTAGCACGGATTTGCACACTAGCGAATCCCCTTGTGCAAGAAGGGGCAGCCGATGTTCGTGCCTGTATTTTGCTCACTTCTAGAGCGAAGCAGGGGGTGCACAAACTACTGCCCGTGGGCCAGATCTGGCCCCGACACCAACTCATCCGGCCCATGAAGCCCTCGTCGCTCCTGGAAGCGGAAGGGTGTGATGAGGATTTTGTGGGCTGGATGAATTGGTGTTGGGGGCTGGATCCGTCCAATGGGCCAAAGTGACCAGCCCCCTGAACCACGTGACCGGCCCATGTCCCAAAAAGTTTGGGCATCCCTGCTATAATATGTGGAATACTTCTTAATCTGAGGCTTGGTTTCATATCAATCGACAGAAGCCTGGGACACTGAGAATAACACTGGAATCCAGATACAGATCAAATCTATGCCACCAGGTGTTATAAGAAAGCTGTAGAGATTGCGCAAGATAGTATGCACCCCGGAAATGATCTCTTTCAGCTTCTGCCTTCTAGAAGAAGGTATAGGGTCACAAAGACCAGGACCAGCCACTTGAGAAATTGTTTCTACCCAAAAGAGGTTCTGGCTTTGAATGCAGTGCAATGCAGTCTATGAGGGAGCTTCTGTATAGAGTTTTTAGAGTTTTTAGAGCATTTTAGGGGTTAAATGTGTATATGTGGGGTGGGAGTATGTTGATAATTTTGTATAGTTGTATTTTGTTTAGGATTTGTTGGGTTGATAAGTGACCCGTCCCCCCTCCCCCCCCCCCCCCCCCCCCCAAATCTCGTTGTTCTGTGCAGGACAATGACAATAAAGATTTATCTATCTATCTATCTATCAGTACTGTGTTTCTGGGTATGCACTAAGGGCCTTTCTTTTATGAATTAAGACGGACTTGGGCAGAGAAGACAAGGATCAAACAGTAGGAATTTCCCCATTCCTCATTCCTGCTGAGCTTTCAAAACTGGATCTGGCAGGGATTTGGAACAGAGGACGCAAAAGATCAGTGTATCTTTGCTCCCAGTGTTTTCCAAGTCCCATGCTTTGCATTTGCAGAAAACCACAAAATTCAATTCTGTGTGAGTTTATGTGTGTGTTTGTGGGTGTGCTGAGAGCGAAAGAAGTGCCATCATGAATCAATTTCCTTCTCTTTTGCTGACAGCAGGGCTTCTCCGTGGGGGTGTTTTCATTTCTTGTTTTTGAACCCTTTCTGCTGATCTCAGATTTTACCTGAATCCATCCGCGATAGGCTTGGGCTTTCTTGTTGACAGACTTTAAAATCATTACCTTCTGGCTCCTCAGAAGAGACCTGCCCTAGGCTGAAGGGCTAGATTTTTGCTGAGACAAGTAAAAAAAAGAATCCCATCCTGCTAGATTTATTCTCCTTCTCCAAACATTTTTTTGTACTCTGGTCTTTCTTTGTCATTATTGTTGTTATTTCAGAATTTACACAGACCCAGGGCATTTAGTGTAGGGCAGTGAAGTTGTATGAGTCATTTGAAGAACTTCAAATAATGATATATTCTGCAGAATACCGTGATAGAGAAAGCTAGACTAGATTCAGAGGAAGGAGTAAAAAACAGTGGAAGAAACAGTAATAATTTAAGATAGATGATGCCATTTGACTAACAGAAAGCGGCAGTGAGTTGAAACACTTCTTAAAGAACACGAAAGAAGTACTGCAGAGCAGGGCTGCAATTGAATATTAGGAAAACAAAAAATATGACTACAGAAGAACTACCAACTTTAATGCTGACAATGAAGAAATTTAAACAGTAAAATAGTTTGTATACTTTGGCTCAGTCATCAATCCACGTGGAGACTGCTGTCAAGAAATCAGAAGAAGATTGAGACTCAGAAGAGCAGCAGCAGCAGCAGCAGCAGCAGCAGCAACAACAACAACAACAACAACAACAACAACAACAACAACAACAATAATAATAATAATAATAATAATAATAATAATAATAATAATAAATTTTAATTTATATCCCGCCTTCTCAACCGAGGCCGACTCTAGGCGGCAAACAACATAATTGATACAATACAGTAATCCCAAAATACAATATAGCAATACAAAAAATAAATCAGAACAACAATAAACAGTACAAATCACATGGTAACAAATTCAAAAATATACAACAGCATCAAATATCTTTTAACATCACACACAATCCTCCTCCCTCCCATTGAAAACCAGCCAAAGGTGGGAAAACAAGGGACCAAGGTCCACATAGCGAGGAGGAAAAAGTCTGTGGCCAGATATACCCAAGAAAGGCACTGAACAAACTCAGTCCACTCCCCCAGTTGCCCCCACTTCCCCAGGCCAGTGGGACCAGGGGAAGGAGCATGTGACGGAATTAGAAAATATCATTAAGTGTATATATATATATACTTGAAGATCAAGATGATCCACATTCTTGTATGCTTAATCACTATGTATGGGAGTGAAAACTGGACTTTAAAGAAAGGTGATGGGGAGAAAATTAACTTGTTTGAAATATGGTGCTGAAAGCAGTGGTGGGCATCAGCAGGTTCGACTCAGTTCGCAAGAACTGGTAGCAGAAATTCTATTCTGGCTGGCCCTGCCCATCCAAGTTTTGAAATAAAGTAGTCCTAATTTGGGTGGTGCAACACAGGGCTTTCCCCCTGGCCACGCCCATTATTCAATGCCCACAGAGTAGGTAGTAAAAAAAATTGAATCCCACCCCAACTCTATTCATTCTACTAATTCTCAATACACCGAAATTCCCATGGGTTTAGAAAATACCCCAAGAAGTACACTTCATACACCTTTGTTTATCTCAGGAGTGCCCAAACTTTTCAGGCCATGGGCTGGTCATGTGGTTTAGTGGGCCGGTCATGTGGTTCAGCGGGCCAGTCACGTGGTTCCTCCCACTGTAAGTGGAAGTAAACTGCGCCTTGCAGTCTGTTTTGCAACAGGATGAGATAGATTTTAAGTTGCCATTTTCTCTGCTTAAACCAGGGGCGTCCAAACTACGGCCTATGGGTCGGATCCAGCCCCCGATGCCAACTCATCCGGCCCACACCGCCCTCGTCACTCCCGGAAGCGGAAGTAAAATGCGCCTGTATGGGCGCACTTTACTTCTGCTTCTGGGAGTGACGCGGGTGACATGGGCTGGATGAACTGGCATTGGGGGCCGGATTTGACCCATGGGCCATAGTTTGGGCACCCCTGGTTTATCTGTTTGGATTAAGATTAAGGACTTGGATTTGATTCTCATCTCCCTCCTAGACACAGCATATAACCACAGGGTGGATCATTTTTGTAAGTTTTGGTTTCCCTTACCTGCAGAACAAGGATAAGACTACAGTACTGTATTTCCATTTCCTCTAGTCCTAAAGTGGAATGCCTGTAACTGGGGATTCCACTTAAAACGGGGCTTCCCCAAAACAGGGTCCACAGCAACCACAATAATAGCAACTTGACAAAAGTTTGAAGTAATTCGTTGTTGCAGTGATTTAAATTGTTCATTATTACTTTTTTAAAAAATGATGTTTGTTAGCTTTCCTAGGCCCTTTATTTTAGTGCAGTGCTGGCACAGATATGTAATCTATAAGCAAACAGATAAGCAAATGAAAAGGTTATCTGTCTTTGAACCTACTTTTCAGAATTCCACAGTACTTTAAACTATACATTCTTTTCCAATTCCCAACTCAATGTCCTTTGTGATAGATAAAAAGCAGGCAGCCTCTAGACTTGTTTTGCTAAGATTTGCGGTTTTCTAGAAAGCACATAACTTAGCCGGAATTAGACAAGTTGAGGCCAAAGGTATTCTCTCCGCCCCCCAGCACTATTTATCCTGTGGTTGGCTGTGCTGTGCAATTAAATACAGTACAGTAAAACCCCGATTTACAAATGCCTCGAGTTACATAAAATTCGACTTACATAATGATTTTGTGCTAAAACCATGTCTTGATTTACACGATTTCCTATGGGTTTGCTTCGAGTTACATAAAGATTCTTTTTCCTATGGGTTTGCTTCGAGTTTCGTAAATAATCATTTGCTTCGATTTACATAAAAATTTCATTTTTTCCTATGGGTTTGCTTCGAGTTACGTAAAAAAATATTTTTTCCTATGGGTTTGCTTTGACTTACATAAAAAACTGATTTAAGCACTAGCCTACCGAATGGACTTTTTCGTAATTTACTGTATCCTTGTAGCTTGGTAGAGCTTCAGACAGATATCTTTGCATACCTTACCTGAAGTTGCCTGGTTTGGGACATTTATTTGCAGATTATGTGCTCTACCTACCTCTGTCACTGAGCTATTGGCTGATAGCGCTGTCCTTCCCATAAATAACACTACTAAAATGGCTCCGACTGGAAGGAAGTTGGAGCTGTGAACAATTTTGTTTTGGACTACAACTTGCAGAATACTTTATCTTTACTTTCCTATGGTTTAGGGGAGATGGGAGTTGTAGGCAAAAAAAAAGGTTTATAGACAGCAAAGTTGTCCAATATATCCTTTAAAAAGCAGATATGTATTGTGACATTATCTTGCTATCTTCGCTTAACACTGCAGGACAGCTGCTGTTAAAAATGATTACCTTTTTTGTAAGAATTTTTTTAGAGCCTTCCCTTACAGTTGATCCTAATAAAGTCATTCCCACATGTAGATTTTAGATTTTGCTTCATTCCCATAGATCTTTTATTATTAAACAGTCCCAAGGGCTGCTGACAACACGTGAATTGTAAATACAGCAGATGTAAAATAGATTGGTTCATATAGAATCAAGGCGGAAACAGTGGGATTAACAAGAATATTTACTGGGAAAGGAAAATAGTTGTGGCTGCTGAAAGACTGATTTATGAAACACAGTACACTTCCTCAGATTCATTCTAAGTATAAATGAGTTGTTCAAAGCCTAAGACTTTAGCTCTGCTGAGGTGTTCAAATCTTTGGGTCCCCACCAGGAGTTCTTGGACTTCAATTCCCAGAAGCCCAAGTCAGTAAACCAAGTCATAAATCCCAATGGCAGGTTTACCGACTTGGGCTTCTGGGGATTGAAGTCCAAGAACACCTGAGGGCCCAAGGTTGTTAAACTCTACTCTGTCCGGGACTGATAGGAGCCCTGGTGGCGCAGTGGTTAAACTGCTGTACTACAGCCTAAAGGTTGTAAGTTCGATCCTGACCAGAATACAAGGTTGACTCAGCCTTCCATTCTTCTGAGTTTGGTAAAATGAGTACCCAGCATGTTGGGGTCAAAATGCTAATTAACTTGTGAATTGCTCAGAGGGTGCAGTAAGTGCTATGGGGCGGTGTACAAGTGTAATTGCTACTGCTCAGCTCCCCATACTCTGTGTGTTTGGTAGGGAGCCCTATTGCGGTGATGGCGAACCTATGGCACGCGTGCCAGAGGTGGCACTCAGAGCCCTCTCTGTGGGCACCCATGCAGTCACCCCAGCACAGAGTTCACCCATCCCTCTGCCCAGCAGCCCAATGGGAGCACTTCCTCCCTCCCCCAGCAAAGAGTTCGCCTGCCCCTCTGCCCAGCAGCCGACTGGGAGTGTTTCCTTTCTCCTCTGTTGCTATGTTGGCACTTTGCGATAAATAAGTGGGTTTTGGGTTGCAGTTTGGGCACTCAGTCTCTAAAAAGTTCGCCATCACTGCTATTGAGACTTCCATGTGAAGATTCAGAGGGATGGGTTTGCTTGGAAGGCCCCAGCCAGACGGAGCCTTTCTCCTAGGACTGTGGGAGAGCTTTAGTGATGGGTGTCCCCAGGCATCAACTGCAGCAAAGGGCACACACACAGAAACAACCTTGGGAAATAATTTTAACCCAGTGCCTACTTGGGTGTAACACCCATAGAGCTCAATAGAGCGTCTTTCCTGCCAGCTCCAAATGGTCCTGATGGCTGCTGACAACAGCATAGATTCAAAAAATTAATTAATTAAATTTCTCTCTCTCTCTCTCTCTCTCTCTCACACACACACACACACACACACACACACACACACACACACACACACACACACACACACACAAATAAATAAATAAAATAGATGCAAAATAGATTGGTCCATATCGAATCAGAGCGGTAAGACCTATTTGCCTCCTCTCTTCCTTGTCACGTTATTTAGGGGCTGTGGTGGATCAGTGGTTAAGACACTCGCCTTGTTAGCTGGAAGGCTGGCAAGTCGGCCGTTCGAGACCTGGGTACTGCATGACGGATTGAGCACCCGTTTCTGTCCTAGCTCTTGAGGAGGGGACATGACAGGAGCCTTATTCAGACATATTTACACATGTGGTGGGGGTGTAAGAAGATGAAAGAGTTTTGGACAAATGTGGAAAAAGAAATTGGAGGTATATTGAATATAGACATTAAAATGGATGCAGCCATGGCCTTGTTGTCTGAGTCAGATAATGTAAATTTGGATGGTCACAAAAGTGAATTGTTAGCAATTATGTTATCAAGTGCTAGACAATGCATTGCATGATATTGGAAATGTGAGGCCTCTCCAAATATTGAGGAATGGTACAGGGAATTGTGGAGTACTGCTTTAAATGATAAACTTACTTGGGAAATAAATTTAAGAAAAGGGGTAATCAAAGAAAATAAATTTCAGGAAATTTGGAAATGTTTTTTAGAATATACATTGGATAAGGGGAAGGGATGTAAACCAGTGCCAGAACAACTTAGATTTTGGATGTAGGAATAGTCGAAATGTGGTAACTTTGTCTCCATGGCTTTTATAAATAGCATGGGATGAAAATGTTTTGTAATCGTATTGTAGCGTATTGTATTTGTATTATGTACTTATGTGTTGTATAGGCTTTATAATTGTTTTTTTGGTTGTATATTGTTATAAGCAGTTAATAAAAATTGAAGGAGGAGAGTGCAAAAGCTGGCTTGAGACTTAATATCAAGAAAACCAAGATAATGGCAACAGGCCCTATCAGTCCTTGGAAAATAGATGGGGAAGAAGTAGAAGCAGTGACAGATTTTACTTTCCTAGCATCTAAGATCACTGCAGATGGAGATTGCAGCCATGAAATAAAAAGACGACTGATTCTGGCGAGACAAGCTATGAGAAACCTGTGGAATATAGTGAAAAGCAGAGACATCACCTTGAAAACAAAAATTCGCATAGTCAAAGCAATGGTATTCCCGGTGGTAATGTATCATTGTGAGGGCTGGACCATTAGGAAAGCTGAGCGCAGAAGAATATGAAATGTGGTGTTGGAGGAGAGTCCTGCGAGTCCCTTGGACAGCAAAGAGAACAAATAGGTCAATTATTTATTTATTTATTTATTTATTTATTTATTTATATTCATATTTATATAGCCGCCCAACTCACAAAGACTCAATATTAGAAGAAATCAACCCTGACTGTTCATTGGAGGGACAAATAGTGAAGATGGAGCTAAAGCACTTTGGACATCAAATGAGAAGGGAGGACTCACTTGAGAAGGCCTTGATGCTGGGAAAGGTGGAGGGCAAGAGAAGAAGGGGGCATCCAAAGATGAGATGGATAGATGGTATTGTGTATGCAATGGGCACAAAGCTGGGTAGGCTAAGAAGGATAGTGGAGGAGGACAGAGGTGCCTGGAGGAAAATGGCCCATGGGGTCGCAAAGGGTCGGAATCGACTGTGCGACTGAACAATAACAACAACAACAATTCGTGCGTTCCCTGAGCGGAGTTTCTTCCGCAAAAATCCTTTTAACCCAAAATAATTTCTGACACCACATAATAATTATTTTAGACCCTTTCCTCCCTCCCTTCCCTCCCTAGGCGAGAAAGAAGCTAGGCGGCGGGATGCTGGCCCTTTAAGGCGGTCAACCGACGGAGAAAGGGGAGGAGCGTGTGGGTTTTTTTAGGCGTCGCTGCTGCCCCCTGGAGGCCCCAGTGGGTGTAGCGCCCGGGATGCTTCCTCCTCTTCTCCCGGGGCTGGCGGGCTATTAATAGCTCCCCGAGGAAGGAAGGAAGGGCGCTTGGGGAGATGATGCACAGCAAGGAGCGCGTTCCCTGGTGTGGCTCGACGGGGCGGCCGGGCTGGGTCCCCTTTGGCTGGAAGGCAGGGGCGGGGAGGGCGCGGGTGTCATCGTGTGAATGCATGCCAGTGGACGGGGCGGGTTGCAACTGGTCCTGCCCCCCCCTCCTCCTCTCCCCACTCATCCAGGGGATGCTCGGCTAAGATGCTTCTCCATTCCGGCCCCCGAGCCCTGGGCCTGAAAGCGGGGCAAGGAGCCGGAGGCGCCCTCGGGTCCCAAGGGGCGCGGAGGCAGCCCAGCCGGTGGCGGCGGTGGTGGTTGGAGGTGAGCAAGGTCCGAGGCTCCATCAGTAGCCATGACACACTGATACATGCCGCCCCATAGCGTTTGAGTGCACTCTCTGGGGCGGTTTACCTTTTTGCCCCAGGCATTCTGGGTACTCATTTTACCCACCTGGGAAAGATGGAAGGCTGGGTCAACCTTGATCCCCGCTCAGGATTGAACTAACAACCTTTGGGTTGCAGGACAGCAGTTTAACCACATTGCGGCACCAGGGCTCGATCGTGGTTCTCACGGTGTTTCGGGAAACTTCCTTTGCTCCCACCCACCCCATCTCAGAATTGCTCTGTTGGCTGGAAGGACATTTACTGTCATAGGTTTGGGAGGAGTGGGTTGGAACAGCCTTTGGCGCATGTTCTTTTCTGTGTTTTTAGGAATGTTTTGAGGGTTTTTGTCGTTTAATGTTGGGGATTTTATGTGCCACCCTGAGTTGCATGTCAATGGGGACGGCTAGACAAATTGAATAAAATAAATAAATAAATAAATAAGTGTCACGGTCTCGTTTAAGAATGAGTGGTGAAAGCCAGTATCTCCACCTCCGCGGTCAGATGATGGTCGCAGGTCTAGACCAGGGGTGCCCAAACCTTTTGGGCTGGCCACATGGTTCAGTAGGCCAGACATGTGGTTCCTCCCACCGGAAGTGGAAGCAAAACGTGTGTTTTACTTCCGCTTCCGGGAGCGATGAGGGCAGCGTGGGCCGGATGTATTTAATTTAATTGGCAGCGCAGGCCGGATCCAGCCTGTGGGCCGTAGTCTGGGCATCTCTGCTCTAGACAGAGAAACCGGATAAATAAAACATCCATGATCTGGTGATGGACATGATACAGTATATATTAGGCTCAAGGTTATTATTTTCAGGTGTGCCCTTTCAGGCCCAAGCTCATTTTTCCTTTTGGAAGGAAATCCGTTCATTCCAGGAAGTTTGACTTCAAATCCAAGGGGCTTGGTGGGAAGCTGGAATATATAACTTGTCTTTCCCACTGTCTGATTGCACCCTTCCTAACTAATAATTAATGCCTTTTGGCCTTAATCTTGTTTAGCCCCCACTTTCCCCAATATACCTTTTGTATAAATTGCAGGTGAAATAACTTTAGTTTTGGTTGTTCATAGGAGGTTTGTCTTGAACTCCTGGGATGGTGTATGGGTTTTATTTGCATCGTGGAGGGCTTTTGCAACACCCTTTTGTAACCTTTTGGCATGCGATTGTGTTTTGTCATGGCCGGAAAGTACTCCGTTCAGATGTCACTGGAACTCAGAGAGGCTGCAGCCATGTCACCAGTTAGCTTATGTGCTTTTGGTAAACAAGCATAGGTTTGTGTTATAAGTGGTACTGGCCCACCTTCTGTATCATGGAGAAAAGGGTGCTGACACAGTCAACACTATCTTCCCCACGCTGCTGGACAATGTAAACTGAATCTCTCATACCCGCGGTGGATGGTGGAAATTAGTAAAAACTACCAAAGGGGAAGCAAAGAAATATACTGTAGTTGCTTTCTTAGATTGAGAAAAGCACCTCCATGATAATCTATGCTTTTGTAAACTGCTCTGTAAATGGTGAGTTTTGTTATTGCTGTTGTTACATCTGTGAATTGCTTAAAGACTTTAGTCTCTCATCTGCAATTTAATAAATTGATTGATGAGCATTTTGCCAACACCTTGAAATAGATAGCCTTTGTGATGTTATCCTTTGAGCAACTTTGAGGAAAAGAGCTATAATTTGTTGTAAGAAATAAATACCGTCTTATTGTTCTTGTAGTTCCTTGCTAGCAGCAGTGTTTATTCAAGTAAAATAATTGTTGACTGTTTTCTTTGATAGTTATTAACTATTGTAACTAATAGATTTTTTAAAAAAAAATCATGTACAGTATTCTGAGACTTTTGACAAACTTAACTGGAATGGCATTTCTCATTAAAGTGAGCAGGGCCATTACAGGTGAAACTCGGAAAATTAGAATATCGTGCAAATGTTCATTCATTTCACTTAAAAGGTGAAACAAATATATGAGATAGACTCACTACTTGCAAAGCGAGAGATATCATGCCTTAATTCATTATAATTGTGATGATCATGGCATACAACGTTCATGAGATTATGTGATGATTATGGGGTACATGAGATTGGGGGGTTGGGTTTTTCATAAACTGTAAGCCATAAGCATCAATATTATAACAAAGTAAGGCTTGAACTATCTCGCTTTGCATGTAATGAGTCTATCTCATATATTTGTTTCACCTTTTAAGTTGCATTACTGAACTGAATAAACATTTGCATGATGTTCTAATTTTCTGAGTTTCACCTGTACATGTAAGAGTTTTGAAGATCAGAGCATTTGTGGTTGTTTTCTTATGCTGGATTGTGTGGTGCCCTCTGCTTTGCATGTCTATATATTTTGGCAGAATTGACCGTGGTGATTTCCTTGGAGGTTTGACACTCCTGTTTACTCTTTGCATTGGAGGCACGAAACATTTGTAGGTTCTGAGAGGGCAGCAACTTGAGTTTTGTTGCGTGCGAATGCTGTCATGAGGAGGCTGTAAACTGATGTTTGGAAGGACGCAGCAGAGACTGTGTACAAGATGAGAAAGAATCACAATGGAATGTGGTGTTTTGCTCCAGGGCTGGATTAAAGCTGTAGTTATAAACACATTTGCTGGGAAGTGAAGAAAATCCCATTGAACACAGTAGGACAGCCTCCTGAGTAAACATGGGTTTTGGCTGAGCGTCTAAACCTGCAGCTTGTGGGCCGGATGCGGCCGGCAAACCTATTTCATATAGTCCCCCACTGCCTCTACCACACCCGGAAGTGCCATGTGGTGGAGGAAGGGCAAAATGGCCGTCCGGCCCCCGAAGCTGTCTGAGGGAGCCTGACCAGCTTTAAAAGGTTGAGAACGCCTGGTCTAAAAGTTTGAAAAAAATTGTTATATTTAAAAAGAGCAACTCTTTAAAAAAAACCTGCTGCTTCTTTGTTATTGATCAAAATACTTCTGATTGCTTGACCAATCTAATTAAATGCTGCTGTAAGGAGAAAATACCTCACAGGTGGCACAAGGAAGCTAAATGCGTTTATATTATTATATTTATTTATTACATTTGTATCCAGCCCATCTGGGATATTTTCCCACTCTGGGCAGTTTACAAGATATTTTAAAAATATTTACAATAGAAAATTAGACATAAATAATAATAAATGTACTGTTGGTGTTGTATAAAAATGACTTGTTATTTCAGAGAGTAAGCAAAACAACAACAACAACAACAAAAAGACAAAAAATGTTATGGCACCTTAAAGACTAACTCCTGCATTTAAATGTGAGCTTTTGTGAATCAAGTCCACTTCATCAGACATAAGAGTAAAACCTTATGGCATCAATTTACATGCAGGTAACCAATCACTTTGTACCTGATGTATATAAATTAATCCCATGAAGTCTCATTCTTATGTCTAATGAAGTCGATTTTGTCCACAAAATAATAATAATTTCATGTCAGAGATTATTCTGGGTTGCAAGGAGTTTTGCTGGAGAAACTTGGCTCAGGGAATGCCAGAATGAGGCTCCTTTCATGTCCCCAAGTGCAGCTCTCTGATATCGAAACCCAACCTTTCAGTCTCCAGCTCAGTGTCTTAACCACTAAGCCACCGGGGGAGCTCACGAAAGCTCACATTTAAATACAGGAGTTAGTCTTTAAGGTGCCACTTTTTTGTCTTTTTTTGCTGTTTTGTTTTGTTTACTCTGATATGCTTGCACAGACTAACACGGCTATCACTTCAAACATTGTTATTTCAGTACAGTAATACCTCATACAAAGTCCGCTTCATACAACACCGCCTAATTTCTTGAAAAAAGTTACCTCATACAAAGTCGCTCGACTTTGTATGAGGCATTGGGTTTTTCCCAGGTTGCATTGTGCCTGGGCAGTATAAAAGGCAGGACACATGCGTGCATTGCTATTGTGGGTTTTGCACGAGGCAAAGAGTGTTTAGGAGTGGTTTTGAGCGCAATTTTGGGTTTTTTATTTTATTTTTTCGTCAGAATTTTTAGAAGCATTCCTGGGTTTTTTGCAGCATTCTTCAGGTTCTTGGACAATCATGTCTTGTTTGACAAGTTTTTGTAATGTTTTTTGCCTTTAGACAATGATTTCTTAAAGTTCTGTCAGTTTCCTGTCTGTCTCCTTGACTTTGCCCTGAAGTCTGTGCTGTTACAGTACAATGTATCTCTATGGAAACAACGTTGTACAAGGCACCGTGGCAAGGATTTGGACGTTGTATGAGGCATCGCGGCTAGGATTTTGCATGCCTCATACAAAGTCCAAATCAATATAAAGTCCAAACTTGTGGAACCAATTTTGGACGTTGTATGAGGTATCACTGTACATCCTAAAATAGTCCTATGAAGCAGACCAACCTTGTTATCTCAAGTATTCAGGATAAAAACCCTGTACATAAAAAAAATACTTTACCCTGATTTCATGGACACTGAGATCTCCCGGGATGCAGCCAATGGCAGTTATTATAAGTCAGAACAGCTGGAGGCTTAAGAGTCCTCCTAGCGCCTCTGCTTTTTTTTTTTTTTGGGGGGGGGATATACCTGCTCTCTCCAAGTACATTTTTAACATATTCACAAAAACCAAATGCAGATTATTTTGCTTTAGGAGCCTAGTCGGGTGCTCTTGTCATAATGCCGATGAAAGATATGTAAAATATACAATGGAATTATTTTATATAAGGCAGAGGATATTGCGGTATTTATTTTGGACTTCTAAGGTGCAATCATTTATACACTGGCTTACTGCATTGCTGAAGTAAGCCCATAGCAACTGTATGGTAGTCTTCTTCACCTTGAATTTGTTGTAGTTTTGCGAATTTAAGGAGAAGGCACTGCGAAACATGTTTGGTGTATTGGTGAAATTAGATGTTTGGTTGAGACAGACAATGTCCTAATTATGTAGTCTGTGACTAACTACTTAACCACGCATACTATGACTAACAATACAACATAATTTATATAGTGCTGCTAGTTGTAAAGCAGTAACAAAAAGAGACCTGCAACACAGCGTTGCAGCGTGGAACTGCCCTGCTTAGATTACCTTCTTGAGCACCTTTCCTTTTCCTAGGATACTTTATTTAATTCTTCTGCCATCTTGGTTTCCCATCCCTTTCCCTTTCTATGGTTACTGAACAATTTAAATCCTTGGGTTAGTTCAGGCAGATCTGCTTTTTCCTGAGGTTTTACAGACTTCTAAAATCTTTTATTCCAGTGCTTGCTTGCTTACTGATTGATTGGCTGCATTTATATACTACCCATCTGATAAACGTTCCACTCTGAGCAGTTTATGACCAAAATATAACACAAACAGTAAATAACATAAGAAATATAAAAATCAATATGGTTAAACCCCAATAAAAATAATACAATAAGCAGAAGCATTCCAACCACTCTCTATCATATTATGGAGCAGGGGTTCCCAACCTACGTCCCGGCACCAATTAATCCGGCCCTTGGTGAGGACCCCGCTGCTGCCACCGGAAGCACCAAAAATGCACCAGAAGCACCGGAAACACCAGAAGTTGCAAACACAGCCGTAAACAGCACAAAATGCGGCAAAATAGCACCGCCCTTGCTCCTGCCATCATTGGAAGCAGCAGAAGCAGCGAAAACAGCAAAAAACGCACCGTGATTGCAACCCCTGCCACCGGAAGCAGTGGAAGCGGCAGGAGGAACCATGCCTCTGGCCCACACATCTGTCTGAGGGGGTGTGGTCCGGCCCATGGCATGAAAACATTGGCCACCCCTGCTATAGAGTAAAAGATGAAAAACACAGGGTTGTGGTGTTGGATTAGTGGAGTAGTTAGGACTGCGGTGGCTCAGTGGTTAAGAAGCTCACCTTGTTAGCTGGAAGGTCGGCAAGTCAGCAGTCCAAGACTTGAGAACCGCATGAATGGAATGAATGCCTGTCTGTCCCAGCTCCTGCCAACCTACGGTAGCAGATTGAAAGCAAGAAATTGCAAGTAGATAAATAGGGATCACTTTGGTGAAAAAAGATCTTGAGGACATGAAAGAAGCCTTATTCAGGTGTCCCCTGAGTGGAGTTTCTCCAACAAAAATCCTTTCAACCCAAAATATTAATTTCTGATATGAAAGTATTATTATAGCAGAGTACCTCTCCATATCTCTCTCTAAACCAGTGTTTCCCAACATTTGATTTTTGGACTTCAGTTCCCAGAAGCCTAAGTCTATTCCCCAAAGCACCGATCAGCCACTGGACTGATTTAGGCTTCTGGGAATTGAAGTCCAAACCCCAAAGGTTGGGAAACACTGCTCTAAATAGTGTTTTTTTTTTAAAGAAGCTTCTTGAAAGTCTGTAGGGAGAAGGCCAAGTGGTACCAACTGTGGGAAAGAATTCCATAATGTTGGAGCCACAGCTATTTCTTCCGTGCCCAGGCTAGACGTGAGACTGCCAAAATGAAGCCACCTTTGGGTGAGTTCATTCTGCAGTTCCTTTCGCCTGACCTAGTATGAGAAAGATTAGCCAGCAACAGAAGGTTGCCATTACCAGGGTATGTCCGATTGTGGTTCAAAAATACCACAATCTTCGAGGAGGCTCTTTCTGTGTACCCTGACACAAGGCTGTAGAGGACTGAGTGGAATGGCTGATAAAACTCTGAAAGAGACGCTCCAACAAGTAACGAGGTCCCAACCCATTTAGGGCTTTGTATCTTAATACCAACACCTTGAACCTGGCCTAGAAGCAGATAGGGAGTCAGTGCGAGTGATCCAGGAGAGGAGTTATATGATGGACTTTACTTGTCCCGAAACCCAGCTTTGGTCATTACATTCTGGATCCATGTCTGCTTAAATGGAAGCTCTGTCTACATTGCCTTACAATAGTCAATTTTTTGAGTTTGATTAGTGTGTGCATAGCAATAAGCAACTATGCTTATATACTACCCCATAGTGCTTAGAGCACTTTCTAGGAGGTTCACAATGTAATTAGCATTTTGCCTCCAACATGCTGGGTTCTCATTTTTGGGACCTCGGAAGGATGGTAGGCTGAGTCAACCTTGGTCCCATCAGGATCGAACTCGCCCTCACCCTAACGTGAGCAGAGTTTTGACTGCAGTACTACAACTTAACCGCTGTGCCACGAGGACTCTTATGTTCCCCCTATGACCCCTTCTTCCAGTCCTACTTCTCTGTTGTGATGTGAAGGCATTATTTTTCCTACATAAGGATTTCTTACTCAGTTAGCAGCTATCTCCCCTTACCCCCTTCTGACCTTGAAAGCCATATTAGCATCACTATAAGTGGGTTCCAATTTGACAGCAAATAACAAACAAGATAAATACCACGTCTAAGATATAAGATGTCCAGGTGCAATGGTACCTCATACAATGATTTTAATCCGTTCCACGGGGCTCGTTGTTGTACGAAACAGTTGCTAAACGATACATGCATCCTATAGCGATTTTCCCTATGGGATGCATCGTACGATTTTTTTTTTTGCTAAGTGGTTTTTCCCACTGAAAAATTGTACGATTTTTTCCATAGGGAAAATTGTTATGCGGGACACCATTCCCCCCAAAAAAACTAATTGTTATGCGATTTCGTTGTTATACGGGCCGATTGTTGTATGAGGTTCCACTGTACTTCATTTATCCTACCTTATTAACCCTTTTGGGGGACTGTGGTGGCTCAAGTGGTTACGATGCTGAACTTGAAGACTGGGAGGTTGGAGTTCGATTGCCGAGTACTGCAGGACGGAATGAGCACCCGTCTGTCCTAGCTCCTGCCACCTGGCACTTCGAAAGCAAGAAATTGCAAGTAGATAAATAGGGACCACTTCAGTGCGAAGGTAAATAGCGTTCCGGTGTCTAGTCATGCCTGCCACATGACCACGGAAACGTCTGCAGATGCAGACAGCGCTGGCTCTTTGGCTACAAAGAGATGAGCACTGAACTCTAGAGGTGGATATGTCTGGCTTTCGAGCAAAGGTGACCTATTAACCCTTTTGAGTAAACCTGTAAGGCAGAACTGGGAACCTTTGGCTCTTTAGTTTTTATTTTATTTTATTTAACCCTAGCTCTTACAATCCCTTACCACTGGCTGAGGCTTTGGGAGTGTGAGACCCAATACACTTGGAGGGCCAACAGCTCCCCATTCATGCAATAGGACTGGACAATATCCTCGTCCTTGTAGTGAAGGTAGGCGGCTAATGTTAAGCAACTCAGTAATTTGTGGCAGAAGCCAAGGGGCTTTGTAGTTCACAGTTCTGTTATTTTGGAAGAGAGATCCTACCATAAACACATTGTGGAGGCAATGAGAGCTAGGAGGAAGGAGCATCTTTATCCATCTCCTTTGGATTACTGGCAGATATGTCCCAGCTAACAGAGAGGAGGGTTTGAATCATCACCTGGGTGTGGCATGGGCAGCAGGTAGCATGAAGACAGCAGAAAGCTTTGGGGAGGGTCTTTGCGTCTTGGACTTTGGCTATTATTATGTGGCACATCCAGATGTCTGGCCTTAAATCAGTGGCTGAATATCTTTCTCCCTGCCTCTTCCCCCCATACATTCTGTTCACATCACAAGAGTTGACTAAACATTTTATAGCACTACTACAGTATACTGCATGGCAGAGTGAGCGCCCGTCTCTGTCCCAGCTCCTGCCAACCTAGCAGTTCGAAAGCAAGAAATTGCAAGTAGATAAATAGGCACCACTTCGGTGGGAAGGTAAATAGTGTTCCGTGCACTCCAGTGTTGAGGCAGGCTTGCCACATGTCTTTAGAAACTTGTGCAGATGCAGACAGTGCTGGCTCTTTGGCTATAAACAGATGAGCACTGTACCCTAGAGTCGGATACAACTGGTTTTCGAGCAAGGAAACCTTTACTTTTACCTATAGTGATTAGTGATAGTCATTGGATATAGTCATTGGTGATAGTTTGACAGCCATGGCCATACTGGATACTGACTTAAATCCAAACTGATCTAAACAGCCTAACTAGTCTCTCTGAATTGAATACAGCTATATATGGTAGCTCTGCAGACCTGATGTATCTCAGCGGATCAGAAAACCCAGCTGTGGAGCCAGAAGCTGTGAGTTTGAATATCTATGGTGCCTGCTGGAAGGAAGTTAGCAGAGATCACCAGAGCATGTTTGGGCTGATGATGTTCCCTGCCACTTGAGTGGTTTGGGACATGCATGTGGCCTCAGGGCACCACCAAAAAGAGGTACTGATAAACCACTTATGAGGACACTGTGGCTAGAAAACCTTTCTAAGGTCACCATATGTTGGAATCAATCTGGTCTCATATAATAATTATAATTACCTAGTACTATTTGGGTAGGTACCCAGTGTGGTGTAATGGATAGAGCGGCGATGGCAAACCTTGGCACTCCAACTGTTCTTGAACTTCAATTCCCAGAAGCCCAAGTCCCTGTTCTTGGACTTTACAGGGACTTGGACTTCTGGGAATTGAAGTCCAAGAACAGCTGGAGTGCCAAGGTTCGCTATCACTGGGATAGAGCAATAGACTAGGAGTCAGGAGATGTGGATTAGATTTGCTTTCTCTGCTATGGCAACTCACCTGGGTTGGGGGTGGAACGTCACTTATGTTGAAATCCCTATTAGGGTAACTATAAGTTAGTTTTTTCTGACTTGACCAACATGTAACAATGCAACTGTAATAGTACTGTATTGCCATTGTGGTAGTTGATGTATCTGATGGGCCAGTGGCTGTGGACTTATAGCTCAGTTGTAGTGTCCCAGTTTTCCAGTTCTAGCTGGAGATGCTTGGGATTGAAAGACCTGGAGTCGGTATAGACCTGTGATGGCGAACCTTGGCACTCCAGATGTTCTTGGACTTCAATTCCCAGAAGCCCGAGCCCACATGAATCTGCATGAATAGGTTTACTGCAATTCATCTGGCCTGCGCCGCCCTTGTTGCTTCTGGAAGCGGAAGTAAAACGCACCTGTACGGAGGAAGGGTTAACCCGGAAGAGCCTTAACCATACGGGTGCATTTTACTTCCGCTTCCAGAAGCGACGAGGGCGGTGCAAGCCGGACAAATCGCAGTAAACCCATTCGTGCATATTCATGTGGGCTCAGGCTTCTGGGAATTGAAGTCCAAGAACATCTCCAAGAACATCTGGAGTGCCAAGGTTCGCCATCACGGGTATAGACAAATGCCTCTTAACCCTTTTAAACTCATGTCCCTTTTTGATAACTGTAAAAATCCCACATCCCCTTCAAAATCCAAAAGGTTTATTTAGAATTCCAAATATCGTGACTAAAACCAAATCCAACTATTTGTATATGTAGGCAAAACAAAATGTTTCTTTTAATATGTTTTTATTACTGTGCCTTAAGCAATAAAGGCACAGTAATAAAAACATATTGAAAGAAATATTTTAGGCAACACACAATATGCCAAGAAAATAGTTTGTGTAATTGATTTGTTTTCTGTCATTTAACTTAAAAATATTAAAGTATGCCAGACTCCTATTAGTGTCTGTGTTTGGTTTTTGCAATTTGCCATGGCTAATTGAGTAAGTGGTGGGGTACATTTCTGTCACATTCTGGTTATGTGGCTAAATTTCACAACCATGATCCCCTCCTGGCACCTCATTAGTTTGCTACATTTAGCTGTTGGAAGTTGTACAAACTTTATGAAAATACCACAAAACTCCAGCAGTGGATTTTTTTCCTGCAAGCTTTAGACATTATCTCTGAAATGCAAAGGTTTTGCCATGTGCTGATTGACATGAGAAAGAAGATAAAAGCAGTACCAGGCAAACATCTCTGGTGAGAGACTGCTACAGCAAAGACCATCATTTAAAAAATAATAATGTCTAGTTTAGATCTTACCTTTGTTACAGTCTCACTAGAAAACAGCTTTGTCCTTCCTTTACCCATATATGCTGGCTGATGGGAATTGCAGTCTAGCAACAACCATAGGAGTGATGTCAAACCTACGGCATGGATGCCAGAGGTGGCACACAGAGCCATCTCTGTGGGCACCCGTGCAGTCACTCCAGCATAGAGTTTGCTCTGCCCAGCAGCCCAATAGAAGCACTTCCTCCCTCCCCAGCACAGAGTTCACCCTGCCCCTGTGCCCAGCAGCCCAATGGGATCACTCCCTCCCTCCCCCCCAGCTCAGAGTTAACCCTGCCCCTATGCTCAGCAGCCCAATGGGAGTGTTTCCTTACTCCCCTGTTGCTGTGTTGACACTTTGCGATAAATAAGTAGGTTTTGGGTTGCAGTTTGGGCACTCGGTCTTTAAAAGGTTTGCCATCACTGAACTATAGGATCACATGTTATCCAGTACTGAATGTAGCCCATGTTCAATGCTTTGAACATTTGCAGTGTGCTTTTTCAATGCTATGTATTACTGGAAACATTTCTGGTGCTTCAAAGCAAGTTCCTCAGAAACACACTTGCTATTTGATCACCAACCACCAAAGCAGAGACTGAAATCAAGGCACAGTTTCCTCATACAAACAGTCCCAGAACTATGGAAGGTGAGCAAGGAGCTACCAGATAACTGGGCAGAACCACATGACTCTTTACCGCCTGGCCAAGAACAACCATGGCCTGTGTGGAAAGCTTTAAATAGACTGTGTGCAGGGGTAGGAAGATCAAGGGCTATTCTGAGAAAGTGGGGTTTCCATGTAGACGACAGCCTATGTGAATGCGGAGAAGTGCAAACTAACATATGATACAATGCCCCTCAGTGTGCACTGAAGAGGACCTTATGTTGGCAAGAGGAAATGCTGTTGAAGTGGCCTGATATTGGGGCAGATGTCATCTAGCCCTTTTAAATACTATTTTGTCTTTAGATGTGTTAATTTTAGCTATGTATATGTTGGTGGTGCATTCTGACACGAATTTAAAAAAAAGGGACTGGAAACATGACTGATCATCTTTCTAATGCTAACATAGATTTCTGATAATGGTTGTAGAAGATCTTACCCAACGGTGAAAAACAGAAGGAAAACAAAAAGGTGAGGCATGAATGTACTCTCAAATGAGTGGGTGAGGAAAAAAAATCCTAAGGAATGGCAAAATCTATTAAAACCTGGCACATTTCAAATATTCTCCATCCGTTTGAAAAGTAGTCCTTTTCTTAACTAGAAAAATTGTAAAATTGTTAATAAATTTAATGTTGTGGTTATTATGTGCCATTAAGTTGTCTCCAACTTTTGATGGCCCTATGAATTAGAGCTGGGAAACAAATAAGTACCCCGCTGCAGACTGAAGAAGGCTAGAAAAATAGGCTCTGACCAACCTTTCTCAGGTAAACGTCTGGCACAGAGGTTGGCAGCGTCCATTTTTCAGGCAAGGACTCCCCGATCCTTTTGGCTATCAAAACAGGTCAGTGTCCAAAATAGCCCTTAAAGATAGGCATGCCCAGCGTGCAGGTAAGCCAAGGGTATGTAATCACAGCAGGCCTGATTTCTCCAGGAATAGTATCTGATGTTGACAATCTTTTTGTTGTCCCAAGAGAGGCTTAGAGGGCTTGAGCTTTGGTTTATCAAGGGAGATAACTGCCTGTAGAGTTCAAAGAAAACCAGGTACCATGACTCACTCCTTTATGTATTTCTCCAAGCAGCCTCAACTCCGTGCTCCCCGAGTCTGGGATCGTGGCCGACATTGATCTGGAGAATATTCTCTCCTTGAGCAGCGACAGCTTCTATGAACTCAAGAGCCAGCCGATTGGTGTCAGGTAGGAGACCCCCAGGGCAGCCCCCTTGTAAGCTTGAGCAGCCAACTTCTGAGGCTGTGAGCAACCTGGAGGGAAGGAGGGTTGGAGAGGGCTTTCCAATAGCCCAGGGGTGCCCAAATTATGGCCTGTGGGCTGGATCTGGCCCCAACGCCAATTCATCCGGCCCACGCCACCCTCGTTGCTCCTGGAAGAGGAAGTAAAATGCACCCACATGGATGCGTTTTACTTCCGCTTCTGGGAGCGACGAAGGCAGCATGGGCCGGATGTATTGGCGCTGGGGGCCACATCTGGCCTGTGGGCTGTAGTTTGGTCACCCCTGGTTGAAGCAGAGAAAATTGCAGCCTAAAAACTATCTCATTCTGTTGCAAAACAGATTGCAAGGTGCGTTTTACTTCTGCTTCCGGTGGGAGGAACCACGTGGCCGGCCTGCTGAACCACATGACCAGTTCGTAGCCTGAAAAGTTTGGGCACCCCTGCAATAGCCCAACATGAGATGAGCTCCTTCCTTTGATTTTCTTTCTTGATTTATTTTTCTTTGCATTGCTGTGCAACAAGACAATGAACCCAAAATCCATAATCTTTCTTTTAACGCTTTATCACCTTCCTCTGTAGAATGCCCTCATATATGTATTTAGTTTTGTGCACTGAAGATGGTGATGTTCAAGAATTAAATTTGTGTTTCCGTTACCGGAGTGGAGAGGTCATTTGGACTTGGGAAGGTGATGTGTTTAGATGGCTCTGTGTTTACATTGATGCCCTAAGCTTCTGCTGGGACAGTGACCTACTGGGAAGAAGAGTTAAGGTGAATTGAGGATAAACTAAGAGGCATGTGTGTCTTTAGTGTGTCAATCCCTCTCTGCAGTGATAACCACACATTTATCTAACGAGGCATTGCTGCTGTTGCAAAGGACGTTTCATTTCATTTTTAATGCATATAAACTCACACAGTTCAGGAAATACCTGATGCTTCTGCTGACTCAGTAGCTCTGACACAACCTCCAGAGAGGTTGTCTGGAGTTTTGGGGTTTGGTGTCACCAGTATGCAGATGACACACAGCTCTATCTCCTTTCCGTCTAAATCACGAGTGGCCAAACTATGGCCCATGGGATGAATCCGGCCCACAACTCCAAATCATCAGGCCCACGACACCCTCTCTGCTCCCGGAAACGGAAGTAAAATGTGCCCACACATGCACAAAACACTGCCGTCAATGCACCTATAGCTGTCATAAATGCGTTTACGACAGCCGCTGGTGCATTTACGGCAGCGTTTGTGTACGTCCGGGCACGTTTTACTTTAGCTTCGATGGGAGGAACCCCACTTGACCAGCTCACTGAACCACATGACCGGCCTGTGGCCTGAAAAGTTTGGCCACCCTTGGTCTAAATCCAAGGAAACTCCTTTTGTTCTAGACCAGTGCCTGGTGCCAGGATTGGGTTGGAGGAGAGTGAATAAACTGAAACTTAATCCAAAGATGACAGACATGCTCTGGGTCAGTCAAAAGGTAGAGCAAAGAATAGAGATCCACCGAGTGTCAGACAGGGTTACATACACCCCCTCTGAAAATACAGGTGCACCATTTGGGTGTGCTCCTAAATTCCTCTCTGAGCCTGGAGGCCCAGGTTTTGGCAGTGGCCCAGGGTTGCCTTTGCACAGTTAAAACTAGTGCCACCAGCTGCATGTACATCTGAAACTCGGAAAATTAGAATAGCGTGCAAATGTCCATTCATTTCACTTAAAAGGTGAAACAAATATATGAGATAGACTCACTACATGCAAAGCGAGAGATGCTGTGCCTTAATTCGTTATAATTGTGATGATCATGGCGTACAGCGTACTTGAGATTATGTGATGATTATGGGGTACATGAGATTGGGGGAGGGGTTGGGGTTTTCATAAACTGTAAGCCATAAGCATCAATATTATAACAAAGTAAGGCTTGAACTATCTCGCTTTACATGTAATGCGTCTATTTCATATATTTGTTTCACCTTTTAAGTTGCATTACAGAACTGAATGAACATTTGCACGATATTCTAATTTCCCGGGTTTCACCTGTATTCCTGGAAAAGTCTGATCTGACCAGTGTGACACATGCCTTAGCTACATCCTGACTGGATTGCTGCAATGTGCTCTACCTGTACATGGGGCTGCCTTTAGAAAGTATTTGGAAACTCCAGTGGGTCCCAAATGCTGCAGTCAGATTTTTATCTGAGGTTGGTTACAAGCATCTCCATAACCTCTCCTGTTACTGTAGGTCCATTTTCTGCCTATCCGTTTCTGGGCATGCTGTAATTCAAAATGCTGGTTTTAACCTTTAAGGTCCCAAATGGCTTGAGTCACAGCTAGCTAAAAGATCGCATCTTACTTTATGGACCTGCCTGGGAGTTAAGATCATCAGGAGACCTTTCTCTCGGCTCCATAACCCTCGCAGGTGGTTTTTGGTGGGGGCCTTCTCTGTTGTTGCTCCCAGACTCAAACTCCTTCCCTTGGGAGGCCAGGCTGGCCTTTCCCAAGCAGGCAAAAGCTTTCCTTCAGTGGCTGTCTGTCTAAATGGGTTTTTTTTTAAAAAAATCAGGATGATTAATATTTTGTTGTTCTTAATCTATTTTAGAATGTTTTTACTTAAAAATTTAAATAAAATGTATATTTAATTCTTTTTAAATATTTGTACAATCTGTTGCCTTTGGCTTTCTTTTTAATTGATGTAAGCTGAGGTCCTTTTATGGAGAAGCACAGGGTAGAAATATATTTTACGAACTAACTAGGTCCAAAACCTGACATTTTCAAAATTAGAGATGTGTATCTCTTAGGGACTACAGTGGCTTAGACACTGAACTTGATGACTGGAAGGTCAGCAGTTCGAGACCTAGTGCTGCGTGACGAGAATGAGCGCCCGTCTCTGTCCTTGCTCTTGCCAACCTAGCAGTTCGAAAGCAAGAAAATGCAAGTAGATAAATAGGGACCACTTTGGTGGGAAGGTAAACAGCATTCCGTGCACTCCGATGTTGAGGCATGCCTGCCACATGTCCACAGAAGTGTCTGCAAATGTAGATAGTGGCTGTAAACAGATGAGCACTGAACCCTAGAGTTGGATATTACTGGCTTTCGAGCAAGGGCCGTCTTTACCTTTACCTATCTCTTAAAAAAAGATGGACTTTTGTCCCCAAACACAGAGTGATAAACAGTGAAACTTTATTTATAGAAACAGTTAATTTTGATGTAGAGCCTGAATGTTTTATTCATGTTTGCATGAGTGGCTTGAAAGTAAAGAATGAATCTTATCCTTTGGTTTATCTGTTCTCTTTTATCTCTTAAGCCTCGCTTTTATCTGTGTCTTTCTGCAGAAGGAGATGGTAGAAACTGAATATTTGGCTATTTAGTTGTTTAGGACTTTGGCTCCTGATAGCACTAGCCAGGGCGTCTTCCTTGAAATCCTCTGGAAAGGCAAAGATTTAAAGCATAGCATACATAATGGTTTGAAATTTTTCTCAGGCAGAAATTGACTCAGATTGCAAGCCAATAGTTAGAAATCAACAGCTGGGTGAGTTTAGAGGGAACTGGCTATAGTTAAGAGATGGGGAATATCTGGCCATTCATTTATTGTGGGACTCCAACTCCTGTCAGTTCCAGCTGGCATAGACAGCGGTGAAGAATGATGAGACTTGTTGTCATCCATCAATATCCAGATGTATCACATTCCCATCAGAGGTTCTCCATCCTGTCACATAAGCCGAGTGCTGTTGACCTTTGGACTTAGCAAGGCAGTGTAAACAAGGTGTAAACAAGGCAAAGGAAAGCAGACAAGAGAGGGAAATTCCCATTCTCTGTGACCTCACTGCTTTCCCTTGCATCCACTTCCTTAAAGCACAAGATTTATCTATTTATTTATTTAGTATAATTTTATACCGCTTTCCTCACCTATTGGTGACCCAAAGCAGTTTATAGACAATCAAAGATGGTAAATTACATAAAACCTGAAATACAATTAAACATTGTGGCTGAACATCCGAGGGAGCCTAAGAGACGGCATTCAGGCTCAACGTCAGTGATGGAGCTTGGTACTCAGCATCCTCTGCAACATCCTCGGGCATCTTAAGGCCCATGTCATGGGTAACAGCCGCTCCCACTCCCCTCCAACCGGCTGAGAGGAAGAGCTCAGGGGTCTCTGTGGCATGGACGAAGGTGGAAAATGTCCTCCTGCCACAGAGCAACGGTCGCTCCCTACACAAAGAGTTGCCATTGCACTTCCCATGTATTGTTCCTTCCCTGGTGCTTAGTGCCAGTTTACCTGTTGCATGATGATTACAGGTAACATTTTGCATGCATATGTGTGTAGGTAAGCTGTGATTGGCCAGTGTCCTAGCACAATGGTGGTGAACCTGTGGCATGCGTGCCAGCGGTGGCACTCGGAGCCCTTTCTGTGGGCACCTGTGCAGTCACCCCAGCACAGAGTTTACCCCACCCATCTGCCCAGCAGCCCAATGGGAGTGATTTCTTCCTCTCCTGTTGCTGTGTTGGCACTTTGCGATAAATAAGTGGGTTTTGGGTTGCAGTTTGGGCACTTGGTCTCTAAAAGGTTTGCCATCACTGCCATAGGTCATACAGTAGGAGCATACCCCATCTCTAGTATTACATGCTCAGAAGCCAAAGTTTCCTGGAGTTTTCATTGCAACAGTTCCCCTCAGGTAGTTCTTCTGCAAACACTTGCAACGCAGTAAGAGGGCTGACCAAACCTCTCAGGCACACACCTGTAATTATCGCCAAGGCTGTACTGGAGATTTCAGATTACAACAAGAGGCAGTCTGTCTCATCTTGTCCGTGGGGTGAAAAACTAGGAATAAGCCTATAGTTCTAAAAAACAAAATTCACTGAGGTAAGACAACAAGGCTTACTTTCTGGAGGCAAGAGAACAAGGGAGAAGAATTTGCTGCGTTCTGCTGAGAAAGACTTTACAACATTGTGCTTCACAGTCATCTACACAATATATTCTGTAATTAATTCTGTAATGTTTCCTTGCAATTGGTGTGTGTTCTGGAAATGCTTTCTCTTTACACTGTAGTAATTTTAGACAGTGGTGGCTTGTGTGACCTTGTACCTAATACTTACACAAAAGAAGATTGGTTTTGTATATTAATATGTAATGCATAAAGTCGTAATCGCTCTGTAATTTAAAATTTACATCTCCTCTATTGTCATTGTAACAGAATAATCAATCAACAAGGCAGAGTTTAAGTGGTATAATTCCTAACAGCACCAGTGAAAAAGATCTTTTAAAAAAGTAAAGGGAAGTTTGAACATTATAGGACTGCATATTAAGAAAGAAGACATATATGGAGTTGTGTTTGCTCAGTAATCCAGCACATGCTTACCTGTGAATGCATTCATGCAGGGTTATAGTTTTCCTGGCATTGTATTAACATATTTTCACGGCTTTTGTTCTTAATGGCAGAGGGGTTTGTTCAGAGACCTTTTAATCATCATTGTATTCACTTGGCTGACTCTCAGTGTTAAGCTGAGGAATAATTCTACAAGTCGGCAACCAGCTCCTCTCAAAAACAGCCCAGGGTAAGGAGAAGAGACAAAGTCGGTTATTTTCAGTGGCTCTGTGCCTGGTTAGTGCCTGATAAGATGTTGTCACCAGGTTCTTTGCTTCTGGGCAAAGGGATGTTTTTCTTTTGGATAGTAAAGAAAAATGGTGCAATGCACTTTTTTCTCCAGGCATCTCATCCACTGATAGAAAACTGAATTTTAGTGAGGAAGAAAAAGAACTGAGTCAGAATGCAATTCAAGTGGAACAAGAAGCAATTTGTCCCTGGCATAAGGATACTCACACAGACTTTTCAAAAAAAAAATGGGCATCCAAATTTTGAAATAAAGTACAGTAATACCTCATACAAAGTCCGCTTCATACAACATCGGATTCATACATCGCCTAGTTCCTTGAAAAAAGTTGCCTCATATAAAGTTGCTGCGACTTTGTATGAGGCATTGGGGTTTTCCCCCGGTTGCATTGTGCCTGGGCAGTATAAAAGGCAGGACACATGCGTGCGTTGCTCTTGTGGGTTTTGCACGAGGCAAAGAGTGGTTAGGAGTGGTTTTGAGCACGATTTTGGATTTTTTTGAATTTTTTCGTCAGAATTTTTAGAAGCATTCCTGGGATTTTTGCAGCATTCTTCAGGTTCTTGGACAATCAGGGTTGCTTGACATGTTTTTGTAATTTTTTAGCCTTTAGACAATGATTTCTTAAAGTTCTGTCAGTTTCCTGTCTGTTTCCTTGACTTTGCCCTGAAGTCTGTGCTGTTACAGTTCAATGTATCTCTATGGAAACGACGTTGTACGAGGCATCGCGGCAAGGATTTGGACGTTGTACGAGGCATCGCGGCTAGGATTTTGCATGCCTCATACAAAGTCCAAATCCGTATAAAGGCCAAACTTGTGGAACCAAGTTTGGATATTGTATGAGGTATCAGGTATCACTGTATATAGATTCTGCAGGCCAAGGAGAGGTGTGCAGTTTTAAAAGGACTCCTGTTGTCATTCAAAATCCAATTACTCTAAAGTTTGTTTTCTGTTAGCTGATAATAAAACAGTGGCTGAAAACAGTACAAAAAGTAAAGAACACAACTTTCTCTGTTAAAACCCTGGCCTCTTTAAGGGTAGTAATTTATCCTTCTCTTCTTGCATTCCAATTACTGTACTTTATTTTTGGACGAAAACTCCCAAGATTGATCACTACCTTTTCTGCTTGTTAAATTGTGTGAGCCCCCCCCCCTTCTGTTCTCTCCCCCATCCCCCCCCCGTCAAGAGGCAGGTGGGGGCTCTTTTGCTTTTTCACTGCCATCCGTTTCATTTTAACCTTCCTCACTCCTGCATCAACATCGTCATGGTTCAAAATGAAAGATCCCCCCCCCTTAAAAGCACATTTTTGGACAGAGCACAGCCTGCAAATATCTGCACTTTCCCCCTGCATTCCCAGGGACTAGGAATTTGTTTGTTTCATTGAAGGCTGGAATGTTGAATTATATCCTTGGGGAACTTTCCTAGTTCTGTGACCCAACACACCATACACACACCCAGAGGCATGTTGGATACAGTTGTGATTTCTTTGTGGCCCCTGTGAATTCATACCAGTGGGTTAAACCCTGTGCATGTGCTGTACTTTGGCTGAAATCCTTCCTGGCAGTGAAGACTCTCCCCGCGTCTCTGCTCAATTTGCAAAACTAAACTTAAACTTAAGATAGCGGAACACTTGCTAACAGACTTTCCAGGCTTGAGGCTGAGCTTGAACTGTATGCCTCTAAACGTCACATGCTACACCGTGAGAAAATGCCTAAATTGTCAAAAACTTCTCTTAAGAAAGGGAAGTCAATGTCTGAGTCAGATAAGGAAAAAAAAAAAGCTGAAGCAAGCACCTAAGACAGAGGTTCCCAACCTAAGACCCGTGGGCCAGATCCAGCCCCCAGTACTATGTTATGGTACCCCCCAAGGGCATTCAAGAAACAAAATGGCCACCCCTTTGAAGCTTTTGGGACAAAATGGCGATCTCCATCGTGCAGGCAGTGCAAAATGGTTGTCTGGCCCTTGAAAGAGCATGACCCAACTCCTGGCTTGAAAAGGTTAGGAACCTCTGGCCTGACCTCTCCACGAGCCACTAACACACATCCCCAGCCAATCAGATGGAAACTGGAGGCAACAAGAAAGATTTAATCTTCCTGGGATCGGCTTCAGAAATTGAACCAGAGTGCTCTCTTTCTCCCTACTGGCACACCCCAGAAAGACTCAACAGAGCCAACTTACAAGTTTAGAGGTCAATCGCCTCTTGTGCCAGAACCATACCCACATAGAATTGGAGTCAAGGTCTCCCTCATTATCACTTCCGGGGAAGAAGTCCAAGCACAAATATCGGGTCACTTCTCGAAATTGAGAACAAGAGACAGTGGAGCCTGTCATATTCTCCCTGTCATCACTATGCTGACCCGCCTGGTGTGGAGTGACATAGGGCAACCCATTTCCATCTAGGTCTCTAGGGTGCATATGGAAGACAGCTTATTGGCTTCTTTCCTTATGAACCAGCCATAGCATCTAGGAAACGGAGACATTGGGAGACATCCCCCTCACTTGTGCATACCTCGATGTCCAGATGAGGAAGGCTATCACCACACCAATATGGGCAGTCCGATACTGAGTCCTCCAATTTGGACACAAGGCCCCTTCTTTCTCATAGACACTGGGAATGGAGGCAGTACCAGGCCTTGTCCCCCGATTCAGATGATGTGAGGGGTTCGAGATTGAAATGGCCACGTTCAGGACATCTGAAAAGCCATTCTCCATTGACACCATCCCATTTTGAGGCAGGTTGTTCTCTCTTAGGACTTTCTTTGGTAACAGAGGTCTTTCTCCCACCCAGGTGAAGATGTAGGCATCGAAGAACAGAGTCCATTTCCAAGTGAGACTTGACACAGAACCTCAGAGATCCCGACAGGCATCCAAGAAAACTCATAGCCACGGTTGGTTTCAGGCGCTTCTCTAACATGGGAAAGCTACGACCATCTGACATCAGCAATCCTCCCCTTTAGAATTGGGGTCACTCCCTCCTACTCCAGAGAGGAGTTTTCACTTGGGGCCCATTTGCAGTAGACATCCATGTTCTCAAGACAAATACAAGCACTCCAAAAAGGCTGACACATATATGGGTCATGACTGTCTGGGTGATGTGTTTATGCTCAAATGGAACAGGGAAATGCCATACATCTTTCCTCCGATTCCTCTCATGGACAGAGTAGTAGCTAGGTTGCTACACTAATGGGTCTGTGCCATTGTAATTGCACCCTGGTGTCTTTGTCAACCATGGTTCTTCGTCCTGCTTCAGATGTCCCCCATCCGCCCGGTCCCATTTGACTGCTGAACATACTGAACCTCTTAACACTGTACAGTTGATCTTCCATCTGGACATTACTTGTAATTTTGAAGATCCTCCTGGAATCGAGGAAACCATCCACCAGGAGAAACTATTCTCACAAATGGGACAAATTCATTACCTTCGCTAGATTCATAAATGCCTTTTCAAATTCTCCAATTGTCGACACAGTTCTCCATTTACTTCTACACCTTAAGTAGTGGCATACCAAACCAAAGACTCCACCACAAAATTGTATTTCAGGAACCCACTGGTGAAACATTTCCTTAGATCTTATGCAGTGTTTTTCTGATATACTGTGCCAGCACCGCCAATGGTCCCCCACCCCTTGTTCTGCAATGCTTGATGTGACCTCCATTTGAGCCTATGGCTACAATGGGCCTAAACCTGTTAACATAAAAATTTGTCTTTTTAGTGGCAATTACTTTAGCCAGGAGGGTCAGCAAACTGGCAGTTCTGCATAGTGACCTTCCATATCTTCAGTTCTTTATGAACAAGTTGCTTCTCCACATGGACATTTCATTTCTTCTTGTGATAGTCTCAACGTTCCACATGGGCGAACTGTTCTTAAGTTCTTTCCCAAACCATCTTCCTCCCTGGAAACACTCATGCATCCCCTCGATCTGCGCAGGGCTCTCGCCTTTTTCTTGTATTGTACCAAGAGCTTTAGAACTTCGCCTAAACTCTTTGTTGTCTATGGAGGGTTTCAGAAAGGCCATGCAATTTCCCCCCAAAGACTTTCCAACTTGTCCTTGTTTTCAGGCTAGTCAAGCAGATCCCACCGCATCAATTGACAGTTCACTCTGCCAGAGCGATTTAAACGTTTTCAGCCCAGCTTTGTTGAGGGAGCTTAGAGACCATCTACAAAGCTCCCACTTGGTCAGAGCCATCTACTTTTATTAGGCACTACCGGCTAGATGCCAGGGAGAAGGCTGACGCGTCTTTCGGACATTGAGTTCTGACATTGATTGTGCAATGACGCCCACCAGCAGGTAAGTGAGCCTGGTGCTCACCCATCGGTGTGATTTCACAAGGACCACAAAAAAAGAAGACGGGTTGCTTAGCTGTAACTGTAGTTCTTTGAGTGGGCACTTGTGAATTCACGCATCCTACCCCAACCTCCCCTTGGTACATCACACATTGCTATTCTTCAGCAGCAGTGGAATTAGAACTGAGCGATCAATGGATGGGAATCACACGTGTTGAGGAAGGTAAGTAGAGCATAAGAACATAAGAACAGCCTTGCTGGAACAGGCCACAGCCCATCCAGTCCAGCATTCTGTCTCACACAGTGGCTCACCATTTCCTTCAGGGTATTCCCAAGGAGATGCCTTTACCTGCTTAGGATTCCCTGGAAATGGCATTGAGAGATATCCTGCCTATCTCTCCAACCCGGAGGTTGTCCTTAGGTAGACATAATTATAGCCATTGATAGCCTTGTCCTCCATGAACTTGTCTAATCCTTTCTTAAAGCTGTGAAGACTGACAGCTGTCACCACCTCTTCTGGCAGGGAGTTCCATAGACCAGTAATCCTCTGGGTGAAAAAGTACTTTCTCTTATTGGTTTGAGAACTAGTACCCAAAAGTTTCATGGAGTGTCCCCTAGTTCTAGTGTTGTGCGATAGGGAAAACAGTTTTTCCTTATCTACCTTGTCCACACCGTGCATGATTTTATAAACTTCAATCAGGTCACCTCTTAGACGCCGTCGTTCAAGAGTGAAAAGGCCCAACCGTTGCAGCCTCAGATGGTAAGGAAGGTGTTCCAGTCCCCTAATCATTCTGGTTGCCCTCCTCTGTACTTTCTCCAACTCCATAATATCCTTCTGGAGGTATGGCGACCAGAACTGTACACAATATTCCAGATGGGGCCTCACCATAGATTTATAAAGAGGCAAAATGACACTTGCTGACTTATTTTCTATACCCTTCCTAATGATCCCTAACATTGAGTTTGCTTTTTTCACTGCTGAGGCACACTGGGTTGACACCTTCATTGAGCTGTCCACCAGGACACCAAGGTCCCTTTCCTGGTTTGTCGCAGAGAGTTCAGACCCCATCAGTTTATAAATGTAATTGGGGTTTTTTGCCCCAACATGCATCACTCTGCACTTACTGATGTTGAAGCTCATTTGCCACTGTTTTGCCCACTCCCCCAGTGTCAAGAGATCCCTCTGGAGCTCTTCACAATCTCTCACAGTTTTCACTACCCTGTATAATTTAGTGTCGTCAGCAAATTTGGCTACCTTGCTTTTTACTCCTACCTCTAGATCATTTATGAAGAGGTTGAAAAGCAGGGGTCCCAGTACTGAACCTTGGGGGACCCCACTCTTTACTTCCCTCCACTTGGAGAAGTGTCCATTTAGTGCTACCCTCTGTTTCCTGTCCCTTAGCCAGTTGCTGATCCAGGACAAGACCTGTCCCTTTATTCCATGACTGGTAAGTTTATTCAAGAGCCTTTGGTGTGGGACCTTGTCAAAAGCCTTCTGAAAGTCCAGATAAACAATGTCAACTGGATCCCCCTTATCCACATGCTTGTTGACACTCTCAAAAAATTCCAACAGATTAGTGAGGCATGATTTGCCCTTGCAAAAGAGCATGTATTTTCTCCACAGCTCTGGAACATTCTGAGTCTTCTGCACATGCAGAAGATTTAACCCATTGGTGTGAATTCATAGGGATCATGAAGAAGAAATCACAACTGTTTCCTACATGACTCTGGGTATATATGGGGTGAAAACTGGGAAAGTTCCCTGGGTATATACCGTATTTATTCGTGTATAACGCGCACTCGTGTATAACGCGCACCCCTAATTTTCCATGAAACCTCGGTATAAAATTTATATCGGTGAAAAAGCTTGTTCATAAGAGCACGCCTTAAAACATTGAGGGAGGGGGGGGGGATAATCAGACCCACCTGTTGCAGGGTAAAGAAAATGCAATCCGAAACGAGCACTTCCGACCCCCAGGAGCCTCGCTCGAACTACGAGCTACCTCCGGGCCACGCCTCGTCTCCCGCGCCACCCAATCAGATCCCGTCAATTTCTTCAAAGCCACACCCCCGCCTCCCCTTCAATAGACAGCCGACCCAATTCTAAAAAGGAAGTAAAAGAGGCTCGCGACGGGGGTGGGACACCAGTCCGCGTTTATAACGCGCACCCAAACTTTGATTTCTTTTTTTGGTATAAAATTTTGCGCGTTATACACGAATAAATACGGTAATTCAACATTCCAATCTTCGATGGAAAAAGCAAGTTTCTAGTCCCTAGGGATGCAAGAAAAAGTGCAGATATTTATGGCTCTGCTCAGTCCCAAAAAAAAAATGCTTTCAGGAAAAAACACATCAATTTCTGTGCATGCTCAGGATTTAACCTATTGGTGAGAAATCACAGGTGACCACTCAGGTAAGCAGCTTGTCCTATAAGCAAAAAAGGTTTATCAATGGGAGTGGCAGAGGTATAGGTAGGTGATTTTAAACTTGCAGAATAATGGTATCACTAAAAATGGGGGGCCTATTTTGATGGCAGTGTGTCTTATTTTGTTGCATTTGGAAATCTTCAGTCTCTTCAGTGGTCCGCTGCCCTTCTGCCCCTAAATCATCCATTGGCAGGGGCACTGCTGAATTTCCACATTCTCACAGCTCTGTGAAACTCCTGCTGCTCAGAAAAACAGTGTAAATCTCATTTCTTTTGTCCAGCACCTCAGAGCTCTCATTTTTGCTGCCATTATCATCTGTGATACGTTAAGTCAGGGTGCCCAAACTTTTTGGGCCATGGGCCGGTCTCGTGGTTCAGCGGGCCAATCACATGGTTCCTCCCACTGGAAGTGGAAGTAAAACATGCCTTGCAATGTGTTTTGCAACAGATATGTTTTGCAACAGGATAAGATAGATTTTAGGCTGCCATTTTCTCTGCTTAAACCAGGGGTGCCCAAACTACAGCCCATGGGCTGGATCCAGCCCCTGATGCCAATTTATCCAGACCACGCCGCCCTTGTCACTCCCAGAAAAGGAAGTAAAATACACCCACACAGGCTCATTTTACTTCAGCTTCCGGGAGCAATAAGGGCAGTGTTGGCCAGATAAATTGGTGTCAGGGGCCAGATCCGGCTCATGGGCTGTAGTTTGGGCACCCCTGGTTTAAGTGGCTAAAAGTGCTTTGCTGTGTCACACTGCAGGCTCTGAGCCAGTGAGCACCTGAATGGATCCTGCCTGGCCAGCTGCCCTCTGTTCCAGTGCATCTCTTGTTTTGCTTTACCAATTTTTTAAAAAATGCTCTTATTGTTCCTTCCTGAAAAGAAAACATTTCTCAATTTTAATCCGCCCCTCTCCAGTATTTTGCTTCCTTGTCTAGATTGTGCCTGGGGACAGGTGTTTGTGCTAGTGTGGTTGCACAGTTGAATTATACACAGCCCTGGCCAGTATGATAAGAGAACCCAAGCGGTTGCTGATCTTCCTGTCCTGTCTTCCTGTAGTCCTCCGAGTGGCCCAGCCCAAGGTCCCAACATGTCGTCCCGGGTGCTTCTACGGCAGCAGCTGATGCGAGCCCAGACCCAAGAACAAGAGCGCCGTGAGCAGCAGCAGGCCGCCCAATTCACCGCCACGCCACCTGCGCCTTCCACACCTGCGATTTCCGTGAGCCCACTGGCTCGCCCGGCACCTGCCCAGGTCCCAGTGGAAGTCCTGAAGGTAAGAAGGAGAAGAGAGAAGTAGCCAGTCCTGATCAAAGATGGAGAAATTGAGTGTTGCTCCTATTCAAAGGGAGCAGGAGAGAGGAGAAGGATGGGGGATTTTCTTCTTTTGGGGCATGTAAGGGGACACACACTCTTTTTTAAATGCAATTAATGACTGGCTGTTGGAAGTCCTTTTATACTTCTTTCCACCCGACCCTTTAAAATCTTGTATGCAGACTTGGTGAATTAGCAATTCTGCATCATGAGACCATTAAGCTCAATCACTCTTGTTGTTTACGTTGACATTCTGTATTACGAGAGGAAAGAGAACAAAAACAGAGACCGAAAATTTTGTGGCATCTTAAAGAGGAACAGATTTATCTCAGTGTGAGCTTTTGTGGATCACAGCCCAGTCCCTTAGTCATGGAGGCCTCAAAAGCTCACACTGAAATGCATCTGTTAATCTCTTAAGATGCCAGAAAAACCTCTGCTTTGATTTTTGCTTCTTGTTATATTTGCAGAAACAGCCTAACATGGCTGCCGCTTTAAAAACGGCATCAAATTTCTGGATGCCATGATAACTTTGCTGGTCTTTAGAGCAGGATGAGGGGAACCTGGGTCTAGTAGTTGTTGGCTCCTGCTCCTCATTAGCCCCAGCTAACTTGGCGATGAAAATAGTGGCTGTTGTGCTACAGGTTCCCAGCCCGTACCTTGGGATTGTCACAGAATTCCTCATTTATTTATTTATTTTCTTCCCCTCTGATATTAATGAAAACCTACAGCAGTGATGGCGAACCTTGGCACTCCAGATGTTCTTGGACTTCAATTCCCAGAAGCCCTGATCAGCAGAAGTGCTGACTTGGGCTTCTGGTAATTGAAGTCCAAGAACATCTGGAGTGACAAGGTTCGCCATCACGGACCTACAGCATCAGAATGTGCTACCCACAGACGAATGTCCCCTTGCTTGCTTAGATACAACTTGCAGTTGTTGTTTGTTGTTAAGCTGCTTTTCTAGGTAGTGTGATCCTCTGAAAGAAACAGAATAAAAAACAGTAAAGTTCAGTATTAGGTTATGAAATGTACCGTAAAAGTAAATGATTTTGAAACAAACCAGTTAAAATAAAGTACTTTCAAATATCTAACAGGTGCTAAGACCACAGAGCTAAGAAGAAACAAGTATATTTGCAATCTCTCTTTTTAAAGTAGCCACAGACGGACCCAGCCGTACACATTTTAGGAGGAAATTGCATAGGGTCAGGGGTCACCACTAAGAGTGCTCTCTCTTTTATAGCATCTCACTTATTGACCTTGGTATGAGGCCAGTTATGTGGCTTTCTCATGGGAGCAAAGAAGATAAAAGATCTATGGTTGCGATTTTTTTTGTACTTGCCCAGAATTGCTGTGGCTTAGTGGTTAGGACGCTGAACTTGACAACTGGAAGGTTGGCAGGTCAGCAGTTTGAGACCTGAGTACTGAGCAGTGGAGTGAGCTGCCTTCTCTGTCCCAGCTCCTGCCCACCCTAGTAGTTTGAAAGCAAGAAATTGCAAGTAGATAAACTGGGACCTCTTTGGTGGGAAGATAACAGAATTCTATGTGCACCAGTGTCTAGTTATGCCTGCCACATGACCACAGAAATGCCTGATAGTGCTGGCCCTTTGCCTATAAACGGAGATGAGTACTGAACCCTAGAGTCAGATATGACTGGCTTTTGGAGCAAGGGCGACCTTAACCTTTACCAGGGCACAGATGTTTGCCTACCCTAGCCACATAGCTTCCCTCTCACAAAATTCTGCTGGGCTTCATGGGTACAGTGAGCCATGCTCCCTTATTGAGCTCATTAATACGTTCTTTGTGCCATACTGTGAGTCTGTGTTGAGTTGGATTAGCTGTTGCCTTGAGTAACGCCACTGGGGAGGGGGAACAGACCTCTGGATGTGTTCACATGCGCAGAAGAGGCAGGTCTCCTTTCCCTTTTCTTTTAAAAACTATTCTGTTGGCTCTTGTTGGCAGCACTGTTCCTAAAAGAAAGGTAAGATTGGGACTAAGCTAGGCAATTTTTGCCTATTCTGTCTGTTTCCTTCCCCCGGACGTTGTATGGTTGGTGCAGCGCCGTCCCTTCATCAGCACTAATTAATTTCAGCAATGAATCTTTGGTTTCCAGTGGCACAAGTAGATCTATAATTGCGACCATTCAGGAGATTCCAGGGTCCTCTTTTCCAACCTGCTCTTGGTGCGGCTAAAGCATCCTTGGCTACCCCCTAGTAGAGGAGAGGCTGCCCACCTTCCAGCATTGCCTGTCCCACTGTTGACCAGCTCTTATTCTAAGGAGATTTTTCTTATAATTGGAATCAGTTCAGATGACATAGTGATTGGCTAAGAAACCTTCCAGCTTTGTTACTCCTCAAGCCTACCTGAGAAGAAACTTCGAGGTAGGGATTTGCCATAATTTTGGGGAACGAGCCTTTGCTCCCATGTAAAATAGCAAAACAATGTCAGTTGAGTGACGAGAGGAGCTCCTCTTGGACATCAGATTATGGGTATTGTGAAATGTCCGTAGATGGTCTTATAGTACTGTACTGTATAACGTTAATCCCGGAACTGGGGGAAAGTGCTTGTGAGACTTCCTGCTTCATGTGCTGAAAATAGCTCTGGTGACTTACTGGTACTTAACTCTGCACCTCAACTTTGGTGGGTCATGAGAAAGACTCTTTGTCGCACTGTTGGAGGCAGGAAAACACATACTTCTTAGGTGTGCTCCTTGTACCTAGAAGAGCATCTTGGTTCATTTATTTATTTATTTATTGACTTGTATAGCAGCCTTCCTCGCCTCAGCGACCCAAGGCGGTTCACATTGGTTAAAAGCCCATCCCCCATACAATAAAACCCGAATATTAAACTATGAAACATTAAAACATCCCTGATCCCAATTAAAACCCTTTAAAAAACCCAGATAGGGCTAAATAAGCCAGCAGGGCTGGGTTTTGGTGCTAGATGCACCCCACACCTACTGGCAAAGCCATGTTTTCAAAGCCTTCCTGAAAGGGGGGGGAGGCAACTCTGCCTGGAGGCGCAAATCTGGTGGCAGGAGGTTCCATAGGGCCATGACATATGAGGATTGAAAAATGCCACTTGATCTTTGACCAACTCCTCCTGTTCTGTCTCTCTTTCTCTTGTCCACTCATATCTGCTTAGGTTCAGACTCACCTGGAGAACCCCACCAAGTACCATATCCAGCAGGCACAGAGGCAACAGGTTAAGCAGTATCTCTCCACTGCCATGGGCAGCAAGATGGCAACACAAGCCTTAGCTGGGAGTAGCCCAGGTGCCCCAACTTGCTCCCCACAGGCTGCGTCAGCACCTGAGCAGCATTGTTTGCCTCAGCCGCAGGGAGTGGCCGGCGGAACGGGCAGTGCTCCCAATAGCCCTATGGCCATGCTCAACATTGGTTCCAGCTCTGAAAAAGAGGTGAGTAAAGCCACCCTGCGTCTACCTTGGTTCCCTCCTCCCTCCCTAGGTATTTTGTCTTTCTGCCTGTTGTCTCTGGTATAACCCCTTTTACTCTCTTCTTTGTCAATTCATCAGATTGATGATGTCATTGATGAGATCATTAGTCTTGAATCCAGCTACAACGATGACATACTGAACTATGGTGGCCTACAAATGCCCAGCACGGTGAGTATCTTTAATTCAGATGTTTAAGACACATCTGGCTGGAAGGGAAGTAGAATTAGAAATGGGAATAAATCGGAATGTATAGGCCCATAATGGCTAACCAGCTGTTCTTGAACGTCAATTCCCAGAAGCCCTGATCAGCAGGAGTGCTGACTTGGGCTTCTGGTAACTGAAGTCCAAGAACACCTAGAGTGCCAAGGTTAGCCATCACTGGTATAGGCAAAGCTAGGAGAGATGCTTCAACTGTCAACTGATAAAAAAAACATTTTACTGACTTAACCTTTAAGTCACAGATTGATTAGCATAAATACACATACATATTGTCATTTTTGAGAGATCGATGAAACTTTCTTAGAAAGAAAGGTCATTTTAAATATTTTCTTTGCTATTCTACATTAAATATAGGAAAGAAGCTATGTTTAAATGAATAAACAAACAAAGAAGGGTGTCTTTATCCCCCACCCCTTAAAAATTATCTTCACAGTTAGACAACTATGTAGCTACCAGGTTGGGACATATTTAACAAATATTATTAATTAGAATTGTATTTTTCTTAATCTGCTATTTTAAATTTGTAGACCCCAAAAGTATTTAATTGTATATATTGTTAACTTCTGTTAAGAAGTGGAAAGAATGTTTTTTTATGAAACCAGTTCTTAGAGCATTGCATCTTTTCTTCGAGTGCTACCTGTTATGGAGAAAACAGCTTCCATTTTAAAAAGATACCAAAATGTACCACTGTTATTTTTGGTATTTGATAAAATAGCAATAAGGTTGTGCTGGTGCATACTTTACATGCTAATAAACCTAGAATCAGTTACCAGAACCCCCAGTTGTAGTGTAGAAAGGGTTGGGAACAAGACTCTTTTGAGTTGTTGCCAGTCACTTGAGATAGCACTAACTTGGTTGGAACAGTGGTCTGATTCAGGATAGGACAGCTTCCTATGAATCAGAGGAAAGAGAACTCCAGGCCACTATGGTCCTCTAGATGTTGTTGGACTACATCTCCCATCAGCCCTCCCCAATATGGCCAGTCATGAGGGATCATGGGAGCTGCAGTCTCATAACGTGAGGAAGGGCATACCTGTCAACCTTCCCAGATTGGCCGGGATTTTCCGATTTTCGGCGCCAATTTGCACCATTTCCCGCCCCGCACTGCCAAAACCCCGGAATTTGGCAGCGGGGGCGAGGAGGTACTGCGCAACCCTTCTGCACAGGTCGCGTTCTACACATGCGTAGAAGGCTACGCTTGCGTAGAAGGGGGCTATGCAAGCGTAAAACCCTTGTACGCATGCGTAGAATGCGACTTGCGCAGAACCGATCTGCGCAGGTGCCGGATTCGTCGGAGCCGCAGTTGACAGGTATGGAGGAAAGGCCACACTCTTCCTCATAAAAAAAATTCACCGATTCTTGTGATTCCTCTTTTCTCTGAACATGTCAACAGATTAAACACTTCTGAGAAAAGCTCTTATGCTCAAAGAAATAATCAGTTTTATCTTGTAAACCACAAGGCTGCTGCCTAACGTTTGGCCTAGGAAATAGTAGGCAAGGATTTAAATACCAGTGGTCAGTTATGGGAGGTTGTCCTGCAAATTCAAGCCTTGAACGATGAAATTGGGATTTTTTTAATTTTTAAAATTGGTTTTCAATATACAAAAAAACATAAAACATACATTAACTACAAAAAGAAAACAGTGAACATCTTCTTGTAAGAAGAAAAAAGCTCAAAGAGGAAAGAATATAGAAAATTGAAAATTAAGCTCCTTGCATTCTTAAACAAGTATCAACATACTTATAATAATATAATTAATTGTTTTTATATTGGTTATCGTTCTATCCTCTAAAATTCTCTTTCGCAACAAATAATACAAATAATAAAACAAAGTAAATTACCCTGTGTTATATTACATTGCCAAAAAGGGTGTGTGCGCGTGTGCGCGGCCTGTCTCTCTAATAATCATTATATCTAAAAATTCAATTGATCCAGTACCGGCATGGAATCTCCTCTTTTCTTTAATGTGTATTCAAGATATGGTTTCCAAATTTTCCCGAAATTGTTTTCTCTAACAATCCCTTTCTTTTCGTTTAATTCCCATGTCAATTAATCGTTCTGGGCCAGCTGCTACATTTCCCTATACCATTCTTCCAATTTTATTTTCCTTGGGCCCTTCCAATTTTTTTGCTATACACTGTCTTCCCATAGACATAAATATCATAATTAATTCTTGTTCCTCCTTATCTAACTTTAAACTAAGTCTGTAAGCATGGCGGCACTCGGTCCAATCTTAATCCTTTTTCCTATCATTCCTACTATCTCTTTTTCAATATCTTTTCAAAAATCTTCTATTTCCTTACAATTTCACCACATATGTTTATAAATTCCAACACTTTTATTACATCTCCAGTACAGATTATTTCTAGTTTTATCAATCTGGTTCAATCTCACCAGAGTCAAGTACCACCTCCACATCATTTCATGATTATGTTCTTTAACTCTGACTAACAGGGTTCTCATTATCTTCCGTTTCCAAAAAGCTCGCCATTTTATTTCCGATATTTTTATATTTAAATCATCTTCCCACAGCCTTCTCAAATTGTCTATATTATCTTCTTTATTTAAAATTTTGTACATTTTAGCAACCAGACACTTTAACCCGATCTTCCCTTGTCTTATTTTAAACAGCAACTCTTCAAATTACGTCATGGCCCTTTCCAAGTTATGTCCTTTTAAGTATTTATTATTCCAATTGTTTAATCTCACAAATTGAAACCAGTTTAGCTTTAAGTCTGCATAAATCGCTGCTTTTTTTGCTCATCCATACACATTTGAATCCATTGTCTCAACAAACAGACATCCTTTTCTATCAATACTGATCTCAAATCCTCATCTATCTTGATTGGAAAGATTTTTATGTCCTCAATCTCTATTAAAGGAGATACTCCCAGGGGCCAATTTTCCCTTCATCTTATTCCATACTTACCACATTAGTCTTAACATTTTGTTTTTAATATTAACTTTCCCCTTTTCTTTATCTAAGAAAGCTGCCTTACCAATTTGTTCAAAATCCTCCATCTCTAAATCCTCCCAAATCACTTGCTCTTTCATCAAGATCTTAACAACATTTTTGACCTAGAATGCAGTATAGTAACTTTTTAATTTAGGTATCCCTAGACTGCCTTCTTTTTGTGGCACGTACCACCAACTTTTAGGGATTCTAGCTCTTTTCCCTCTGTTGCAGAATTTATTTATCATATCTTGAAAATCTTTAATCTCTCTATCCTTAAGATAAATTGGTAGGGCATCAAACAAGAAGTTTATTTTTGGCAATAACATCATCTTACATAAGGCAACTCTGCCAAACCAAGACAATTTCAATTTATTAAATTGTAAGATTTGCTCTTTATTTAAGTCTACAGTTTTCACATACAAACTTGTTATTTAGATCTTTGAGTTTGCCAGAATCAAGACTTCAAGAGATAAATTCATTTCAATGCTCATAGCAATATCTACTCATTTGAAGGCCGGGTGGCTTTATTTTCTTTTTGAATACTTCGTATACCATAAACTTCAGAAGACTATCTGGATGATTCCCAGGGTGTGGAAGAATTCCTAATGGTCAGTAGATTCCCTTCATGCTGCAACCTGATTCTGGGCTGGATGTAGGCGTGTTAAGGCCACAGTCTTCATAATATTTAACAATTCCAATGCCATAACCTGAAATGTGGCTGAAATTAAACAAACCAGAAAAGCAAAAAAAGATAAAAAAAATGTTGTTGCACTTTAAAGACTAACTCCTGTATTTAAATGTGAGTTTTCGTTGACCAAGTCCACTTTTTCAGACATAAGAGTGAGGCCTCGTGGCATCAATTTATACACACATCAGATACACAGGCACACAATAATTGGCCAGCCTAACAGAATAGAAAGCTCACATTTACAGGTGAAACTCAGAAAATTAGAATATCGTGCAAATGTTCATTCAGTCCACTAATGCAACTTAAAAGGTGAAACAAATATATGAGATAGACTCATTAAATGCAAAGCAAGATAGTTCAAGCCTTTCTTTGTTATAATATTGATGATTATGGCTTACAGCTTATAAAAACTCCAACTCCCCCAATCTCATGTACCCCATAATCTCATGTACGCTGTAAGTGTACACCATGATTATCACAATTATAACAAATTAAGGCATGACATTTCTCGCTTTGCATGTACTGAGTCTATCTCATATATTTTTTTTTACCTTTTAAGTGAAATGAATGAATATTTGCATGATATTCTAATTTTCCGAGTTTCACCTGTATATTACAGGAGTTAGTCTTTAAGGTGCCACAACATTTTTTTGTCTTTTTCTCTCTTTTCTGTTTTGTTTAATCTGAGATATGCTTGTACAGATTAACACGACTACCACTTCAAACATTTCAAAAATGTAGATTATTCTAACAAAATCTCCCCATTTTATTTTAACATTTAGAGATCCTCGCAGAGCCCGTACGTTATATCTTACTTAGCTTGTGCAGAAAGACAGCCTTGCCCTTATTGGACGTGAAAGCTCATTGAATTCTTTCTATTATGTGCAGCTTCCGGTCTCTGGAAACCTCCTGGACGTGTACAGCAATCAAGGTATAATTGATCCAGCTGTCACAGTCAGCAACTCTTGCCCAGCTGACCTACCCAATATCAAGACAGAGATGTCAGGTACTGGGCCATGGAGAGCCCAAAAGGACTCAACTTCAAAAGAGTCTTTGCTGCATTAGGTGATAACCCCTACCAAATCAGCACTAATGTATTCTCTCTCTCTCTCTCTTGTTTTGGTCCTCTGTAGAAAATGAAGCGAAAGCATTTATGAAGGAAAGACAGAAGAAAGACAACCATAACCTGAGTGAGTGTCATCCTAGGTGAAATGGAGATGGCCATCTGAAGGGTTCAAGGGGACGCCACACTGCTGGGGAATGGAGGGAGGGTCACAAGGGCTCCTCTTTGGAGAAAAAATAATCTATTCTTTAAATGAATTTTCATTCTCTCTCTCTCTCTCTTATACACCTGGTACCTTTGGGATGGTCTACAACAGGGATTCCCAACCGACGGACCATGGAGCTCATTAATACGGCCTATGGTGGCCACCCTGGCACCTCTAGAAGCTCCCCTCACCATGACAATTCCCAGTATGTCACTGCAGTGGTGGCTGGTTTTGCGGCTTCTTGCACAGCCTCCGCCACTTCCCAGGGTGGCAGGAGGCTTTTCGGAGCATTTTTGCTCCATTTTGGGATTATTATTATTTTGCCACTTCTCCGCTGCGTTTTGGCAGCTAAACCCCAGTGGTTGGGGATTTCCAGTGCTGGGCAGAGCTTACATTAGTGCCTGGGTTCACACCATGGAACCAGGAAGTCCCCTGCTGCCGCCACCAAAAACGTAAACAGTGGGAGCAACCATGCCTCTGGCCCCTACAGTTGAGTGTTGCGGGTGGGTCTGGCCCGTGGCGGGAAAATGTTGGGAATCCCTGGCCTACACCCTCCCAAGCAAAACAAAACAAACCCTTTCCCCAAAGATTTAGAACGTCCTGACTCTAGCATTTCCTGACTATGTCCCCTCTAAATAGCTTGAAATGATCTTTTGTGGACCCCTGTAGGGCTTGGCTGGGAGTGGTGGATGAACAAATATGGCCCCCAATTCTCCTGCACTTGTCCATCTGTGTTTTAGATGCAGTGGAAGCAATCTGACTTTAAATCTCTCGGCTGGATTTAGATGTAGCCATTCTGCCTCATTGTCTTGTCTAAAACCCAGGGTGCCCAAACTTTTCAGGCCAAGGGCCGGTCATGGGGTTCAGGGAGCCTATCATTATGATCCGGGGGCCGGATGCACCTCCCAATGGCAATTCATCTGGCCGGCAAAGCCCTCGTTCCTGGAAGCGGAAGTACGGGTGAGTCTTCCGCTTCCAGGAGTGACGAGCAGTGATGCACTGCAGCAGGTTCTGCAGAACCGGTAGCGGACATTCCCCCAGGCCATGCCCACTTGCTTGGCCACGCCCACCTCCATACCCCATAATGCAGGATGTTTGGCCATGCCCACAGATTTGGCCCCACCCACAGATTTTGCCAGCCCACAGCGTAGGTAGTAATTTTTTTTGCAGTGCATCACTGGTGATGAGGGCTTTGCGGGCCGGATGAATTGCCATCATTGAACATGGTTAAACTTCAGGAACCTTGGTAAAGAGCATTTTCAAACTGTGAAAACACAACTCTGGTCAGTACATCAGTGCAAAACCATTTTAGAACATAACATTGCAAGAACATTGCAAACCACAGAATGAACTGGAGAATTAACTGGAGGAGGAAGAGGAGAGCACCTGATCATCAGCTGAACAGGATGGCTCAGCATCAGTTTTTTGTTTTTTGAACCACCTGCCCATCATCTGCTGCTTTCCACGGTTCTTGAGTTCCTCTCTGACAGCAGGGACCAAGCTAGCAGCATCCATGGCAAAAAAGTCTACAGCTGTGTCCTTCAAGGGGTGGTAAGCCATGAGTCTCTGATACACTTCGTGAGCGTCCAGCCATGCCTTCAGCTCACTGGTGGGCAGGTCCGCAATCCTCTTCTTTGGCCCACCCTCCTCATCCTCACCAGTTGAAGACTCCAGCAACTCCTCCTCCTGCCTCTGAAGCTCTATCAGTTCCTGGGTGGACAGCTCGGTCAGGTCATGGCTGTCCACCAGCTCCTCCACGTTCTTTCGTTCTTTGTGCCCTGGCAATGACGTGGCCTCCTCGGTGATGAAGGTCCTCTTGGGCATCCGCTTCCAAAAGAGGCCTGTCTCGTCCTCGTTGAAAACCTGCTGTGGAGTGTAGCCCTTGGTCTGGATCAGTTCATAGAAGTTCGTAGCAAAATCGTCTGTAGTTGGAACGTCGCAGCTGGCCGCTTCGCCATGTCTGACCACACTGTGTATTTTGGACCGTTGCCTGAATCGGGCAAACCATCCACTACTGGCCGTGAATACCTCCTCATCTGATGGTCCAGGTTGTTGTGCAATGAGATCCGCATGGAGCTGCCTCGCCTTCTCTCGAATGATGGCCTCGGTGACGGTGTCTGACGCCTGCTGTCTGTCCCGGATCCACAGGAGGAGCAATTTCTCCACCTCATCCAACAGTGCTGACCGTTTCTTCGCCAGCCTGGTCACACCCTTGGCCACTGCTCTCTTCATGAACTTCTCCCTTTGTTGGATGATGGTGGCAACTGTGGATCGGGGCCTTCCATACATCTTGGCGATGTCGATGACGCGCATGCCAGCATCATATTTCTTGACCATCGCCTTTTTCTCTTCCACCAAAATCTGTTCCCTCTTTGCTCTGCTGGCAGATGGTTTTTTCGATGTGGATGCCATGGCACACGTATGAACTCTAGGATTAGCAAAATAAAACACATTTCAGTTTTGTAGCAAACAGGCCAAGAATCAGGTTGCAAAATAGAGGACTACATGTCCCAGGATGCAATGTCTGCACCTCCTGCCTGCTATATGCTAAGGTCTCCATTTTAGAGGGAAACAGGCCCTGCATAGAATCAGGCTACAAAATAGAGGACAACATGTCCCAGCAACAGAGAACACAGTGGGCAGGTCCACCCCAAAAAACCAAAAAATTTGCAAAGAATTTAAACTTTTAAACAAAAAAGAGCCAACTGTGCAGAAATGCCACAAAATCACTCACTGACTCTCTCTCTCTCTCTCTCTCACACACACACACACACAGTACACAAGGCCACAGAAGAAAAACACATTGGCAGGTCCAACCAAAAAAAAGCAAAAAATAGGCAATTTAATTTAACTTTGAAAAACACACATTGACCTCACCCCCGTGCCCCCTCAATTCCCCCCAAAACTAATCACATGTGCCTATCTGTGCCAAATAATCGTCGAACAAACAGCAGAAGAAAATTTTGGACCGTTGCCTGAATCGCTCTGAAACTCACTCTCAAAATCCTCCACCTCTGTTCTCCTTCGCCTCGTGCAACCCACAAGGGGGAAGCAGCGCCTGCACACCACTTTTTAAGCCCCCCAGGCGCAAAGCAACACGGGAGGGAGAAAAGCAGGAAGTGGATTTTTTTTGGAAAGTCATCATCGCACAACGCCGTGACGGCGTTGTGCGAATGGTGACTTTGCCGCTAACAACGCGTCGCTAATCGAAAATGTTGTTAGTCAAACGCGTCGTTAGGCGGGGGTCCACTGTATATCAAGCACAGCTTTGGGAAAAAAAAATCCTTTCTTTTATCTTCCCTTGTATTGGATAGCTATGAGCGGGTTGTTTTATCTCGACATAAAGGACACCACGGGATTCTACAAAATGCCAGGGCCCTTGAAGTTAAGGGGGAAAAAATTATGATAAATATTACTGTGTACAGCAAAAGTCAAGTGGGTTCAGTTGGGGAGTCTAGTGCTGTTAAGTTGGGTGTGAGCCTGATTGGATGCTGAGAATGCTAAACTGGTTTAGCCTGCTGGACTGGTGCTGGAGAGATTGAGGGGTTGCTAATCCACTTGTTCCTATTATAGAGAGAGAAAGAGAAATCGCAAAGAGGTCACGCTTGTTGGCCTGATCAGGAACAAAGGAAAACAAGCAAGCTGAGCCAGTTAGTAGAAGATTTCCTGGATCAGCCTTGAAGTGTGTAGGTGGTTGGCAACTGGATGGACTGAGTGCATTAGCTTAGTAGTTGTTCAGTCGATTCCGACCCTTTGCGACCCTATGGACCATTGCCCTCCAGGCACCCCTGTCCTCCACCATCCTCCCCAACCTGCCCAGCTCTGTGCCCATTGCGTCTACAATACCATCTAGCCATCTCATTTTTGGCCGCCCCCTTCTTCTTTTTGCCCTCCACCTTTCCCAGCATCAAGGCTTTCTCTAGTGAATCCTCCCTTCTCATTTGATGTCCAAAGTACTTTAGCTTCATCTTTACTATTTGACCTTCTAAGGAGCAGTCAGGGTTGATTTCTTCTAAGATCGACCTAAGGCCTCTATTCTTCTGCACCATGTAACTTCTCTCTCTCTGCCAGCTGTATTTCACTGTACACTTTAGTACGGTTTGCCATTACATGGGTCTTTAGCCCAGCTGTGTTTGTGACTGCGAGTCGAATCAGATTTTTGCATTAGCACAGAAGAAGTGTCACCTCAGTTGATTGTGTTAACAGAAAGAGAGATGAGCTGAAACCTCAATGTATTTATGGAGAGGCATTTTACGAGTAGAGACAGCCAAATATAGATCAGAGGACTAGATTCAACATTGTGCTGATGCTCGTAGTGGGAATTTGATGTTTCTCTCTCCCCGCCCCCCCCCCCCCCCCCAGCCCTCTGGGGCTGCCTGATAACCTGCTTATTGGGATAGTGGTAGTACCAAATCCCCAAGTTCTAGCTTTGGAAATACATAAAATGCTTTAGTGGGGAAGATTCACCCTCCCAATTATGCTGGATTCTGTTGTGTTGACGTTGGAGGGTCTTAATTGGATCTTGTCCATAAAACCTGAACATAATATACATCTGCTGTTTGCATACAGATTGGGAAAAGATGTGGCAAAGATGATCTAAATCAGGGGTTCCCAACCTTTTCAAGCCAGGGGCCGGGTCACGTTCGCCCAGTCAGGGCCAGATGATCATTTTGCCCTGCCTGCACGATGAGGGTGGCCATTTTGTCCCAACAGCTTCAAAGGAGTGGTCATCTTGTTTCTCAAATGTCTTGGAGGGGTAGTGGGCCACATGAAATGGTGCCATGGGCTGGATCCGGCCAGCAGGCCTTAGGTTGGGAACCCCTGATCTAAATGATCCATGTCTTAGAAAAGTTCCCCTATGAGAAAATATAAGAATATGTGAGTGGAGGGAATAAGAGGGGAGCTATGTTGATGTGGAGATACTGAGGAAGAATGAGGTTTTCCTCCCTGTGTTGTAGAACCCAGGATCATTCACCGAAGCTGAGTGTGGGGAGATTCAGGACAAAGGAAGAACTATTTTTTCATGCAGTGCTGCTTAATCTGCAAAACTCACATCCACAGGAATGTGGTGACGGCTGTCAGCTCAGAAACATACCTGTCAAGTTTCGGGAAATTTCTGTCAAATAAGGGAAATTTCTCATCCAAAACGGGAAACTGGACAGCTATGCTTATCCTGTGCTGGCCTCTAGTCTAACTCCAGTCTAACTGCAGTCTAACTAATACGGGATGACGGCGGGAAAGAGTGTAAAATACAGGGTTTTGACAGAAATTTCCAGAAACTTGACAGGTATGCTCAGAAGTGGACAAATTCATTTATCATTGGGGGGGGGGGGCAGTGATGGTTGCTAGTCATGATGAATATTACTCTTTCCAGTATGGAGCATTATGCTGCCTGAGGTGGCTGCCACTGGCTAGTACTCTGTAGGTAAATAAGAATATTTTTAATTGGTATAGAAAAGATGGCATGATTGGTGGCCCGTAAATTTCTAGTTTAGGGGATGGCGTGGCATTTTATCTGTTCAAAAAAACCTTTTGTACTACAAATCGAGTCTTGAGCAACGTTGGAGTACTGCCCCCCCCCCCCTCACAGTAAAAAATCCACATTCAGGGGCCAAGTCATTAGATCCAGTGGCCTTGCTCACCTCTGCCAGCCACCATTTATTCTGTCTCCTGTGTGGATGGTGCACTGCCTCTGGCTCCTACTTCTGCTCCTGCCACTTAACTTCCCATCTGCTGTTACTGCCACATTTGCACTGTAGGATCTGGGCTTTCGTTACTGCCCGCCAGCCACCCCTGATTGCCAAACACTTCCTCTGACCATCTGTAGTCTGTGGAGGGTCAGAGGAAGGCTTTAATCCCTCACCCCCAGAAGTTCCTGGAGAATCACTGCACTGAACATAAGAACAGCCTTGCTGGAACAGGCCACAGGAGCCCATCCAGTCCAGCATTCTGTCTCACACAGTGGCTCACCATTTGCTTCAGGGCAATACTGATAATCTAGGATTCTAGGTACTTCAGGAAAAAATTACATATAAGCAGACCCACAGATTTCAAACCCACACTGTTCAAGGGTCCACTCCATCTCAGTGGTGGCGAACCTATGGCAAGCATGCCAGAGGTGGCACTCAGAACCCTCTCTGTGGGCACCCATGCAGTCACCCCAGCACAGAGTTCACCCAGCCCCTCTGCCCAACAGCCCAATGGGAGCATTTCCTTCCTCCCCTGTTGCTGTGTTGGCACTTTGCGATAAATAAAGTGGGTTTTAGGTTGCAGCTTGGGCACTCGGTCTCTAAAAGGTTTGCCATCACTGCTGTATCCTATGACTGAGCAGAATTACAAACCTATATGTAGCCCAAAATAAAGCTCTGATCCATAGCTGATGTGGTATGTTTTGGGGGTTTGGTACACCCATGGATAAGCTTGCTTTGCCTCTGAGTAATTTACTTTTCAACACCTTCATGATGCTCAGTAAGATCATAAATAGCAGATAAGACAATGTACTTGCTGGATTATACTACAGATTTTCTTCTTTCTGTTGTTTAAAATTAATAATAAAGGCAACAAAAGCAACCATGTTCTCCAGTTCCATTAACATTTTCCTCTTTTTGCAGTTGAGCGGCGGCGGCGATTCAATATCAACGACCGAATCAAAGAATTGGGAACTCTTATCCCAAAATCCAATGACCCGTAAGTCTGGCAGAGTGATAACCACAGCTGCTTTTCAAAGGGGGACAAAAGCCTGTTCTGTGGGAATGTAGAAAGCATAGAATATAGGGAGCTGCCTTAAACTTAAGATTCTGTCTAGTCCAGTGTTACTAGTTCTGACTGACAGTAGTGGATCTCCCGGATTTAAAGCAAGATAATGTCCTAGCCGTACCTGGAGATATCTGGTCATTTCCCATCCAGTTTTACTTTCAGACTATACCTAAAGTTGCTTAATGTCTTGTATCTGAGTAGGACTGGTCCTCCTGATTTCCTAAATCAAATATGATCAGATTGTGTTCAAGGCTTGACATAGGATATGAATGATCAGAAAATCTCTGGATTTTCTAGCACCTTGAGAATCGGAGAGATATGGATAGACTCTGGCGTATCCTGAATCAGTATCTAGCGTTGATGTTTGGAGAGCAAAGCCCTTCCTCTGGGCCAGTTTGAATCCCATTGGGTAGTGTGTGCAGTAAAATTGGGGAAATGTTGCCCTCAAGATATTTTGGAACTCAGACTGACAGAAGTCCAAGCCAGCGTGGCTAGTGGCAGGGTTTATGAGAATCATAGTTCAGAACATTTGGTAGGCCCAAAGTATACAGTCTTCTGAGCATGAGAGACTGTCAGCCTTTTGTGCAGAATAACCTTTCCCAACTGGGTGTCCTCTCCAGGTGTTTTGGAATACAATTCCCACTGTCCCCAAGTTGGCTGTGAAGGGTTAGGGCGACAGTCTGACACATGTTGAGGGTGTCCGTTGCGGAAGATTGATGCCACATTTATGAATTTTAGTAGCTAAATGGGGAACTTCTGTATTCAGAGATCTCTTTACAGGCTCTTTGTGAGTACAGGGAGGCTGGTTGGCAGGTGTTGAGTGAAGGATGTTGCCCTAGTGGATCGGTGGCGAACCTATGGCACGTGCTCCAGAGGTGGCACTTGGACCCCTCCCTGTGGGCAATTGTGCAGTCACCCCAGCACAGAGTTCACCCCCGCCCCTCTGTCCAGCATCCCAATGGGAGCGCTTCTTCCCCAAGCACAGAGTTCATCCCACTCCTCTGCCCAGCGGTCCAATGGGAGCGTTTGCTTCCTCCCGGTTGCTTGTTGGCACCTTGTGAAAAATAAGTGGGTTTCAGGTTGCAGTTTGGGCACTCCTTCTCGAAAAGGTTCGTCATCATTGTCCTAGGGCAGTGATGGCGAACCTCAGCACTCCAGGTGTTCTTGGACTTCAACTCCCAGAAGCCCAAGTCAGCACTCATGCTGATCAGGGCTTCTGGGAATTGAAGTCCACATCACGGCCCTGAGGGAAGTTTACTTCCTCCCTATGTTTATGAACTACAACCTCCAGTATTCTTTATTACTAGCAATGCTGGCAGGTGCTGATGGGAACTGGAGTCCAGGAAGAGTGGAAAAGCCAGAGTAGGTTCCCCCAGGTCTTGACCTGGGTCCTGTGAAGCATGTTACATGAAATGGGGTGGAGTCTAGTGTTGAAAGGTCTCCGCTTTTAGCTGCTTAGCTCCTCTTCACCTTTGTTCTCAGGGAGATGCGCTGGAACAAAGGAACCATCCTGAAAGCCTCAGTGGATTATATCCGGAAGCTACAGAAAGAGCAGCAGCGCTCAAAGGAGATGGAGGTCAGGCAGCGCAAGTTGGAGCAGGCCAACCGTAGCCTGCAGCTGCGTGTGCAGGTAGAGAAAGCAGGCGTTGAGTGAGACAAGACCCAGGGAGGGGAGGGGAGGGAAAGCACCCTCCACAGTTCAGTCCCACTGCTGGGTCTGACCAGGTTGGCTCTGATCTCTCCTGCAGGAGCTGGAACTCCAGGTCCAGATGCACGGGTTGCCTTTGACTTCTACGCCGGGGCTGCTGATGCAGTCTTTGGGGGGAGACCAAGCTCCCTCTTTTGTAGAGTCGCTGGATCTGCCTTTCTCGGCCGAGGAACTGGGGCTGGGCCTCGCCTTGGGATCGGACGGGGCAGCCCTGCAAGATGTGCTCATGGAGGACGGGACTGCTCTCTCCCCGCTCGGCGCCTCTGATCCACTGCTGTCCTCTGTCTCGCCCGGTGCCTCCAAAGGCAGCAGCCGCCGCTCAAGTTTCAGCATGGAAGATGATTCATGATGCACTTGGAGGTGCCCCTTTCCCCTCTGGTCTCCTAGGCTGGGGCCCTTCTGAAATCCCACCCCCACCCTTCCCTGGCCTTCCTTACTTCAAATTGTTTACCTTCTGCCCCCTCAAAGAGAAGGGAAGGCAGGCCTGGTGGATCTATTTTCCTTCTGTGGAAATGCAGTGGGCAGGCAGGACAGTTAAACACCAAACCTCGCCAGGAGCAGCAGAAATAAGGCTGTTCCTGTCACCCAAGTGTGGGACCCTAAACCTTCACTACCTACTCAAGGTTCAGACATACTAGGAACAGCGAATCATCTGTGCATTTCCTTAAGCCTGCCTTGTTTATAATTGTCAGTTAGGGCATTTCTTTTAACACTGTGTGAGGAGTATATAGACACCCATTTTGGTTGGTACACTCCACCTCTTTTATATATATATATATCCTTCACTGTGGGAAATTGAATTTCTGCATAGCATAGCACATAGGTGGCCAACCTTTTTCTACCGCGGGCCTGACTATGCCCCCAGACAGCTGAGGGGGCCAGACCATGCCCCCCAGAAATGGAAGCAGGTACATTTATGGCTGTCATAAGTGCACCCACTTCCGCGTTTATGACCGCCACTGGCACGTTTGCGCATGCACATTTTAATGGCTGATGTAAATGCGCCTGCTTCCATTTCTGGGTGCGGCGGAGGCAACAACAGGCTGGATAGAATGGCGTCACAGGCCAAGGATGGCCTGCGGGTCATAGGCAGCTCCTCTTCTTTCTTGCTTTTTTTAAAAATGAGCTTTATTTTATATAGATATGGACCTTTTTTATTTGTAAATCTCACTCTTTTGCCATTCTTGCATTAGGTTAGAGGATTCAAGATTTCTCTAAACTGCCAAAATTTGGTGAAACTTTTCTATTTTTATTTTATTTGCTTGGCTCTCTTTTCAGTCCTGGCTGAAGAAGAACCAGACTTTCCCTCATGACTTCTTTGTGGGTAAAGGAGGAGGGGAAAGAAAATATAGAGAAATAATATTCTAGCACTTGCTTGTGTGATTATTGAAGTCTTAACGCAGGGGTGCCCAGACTCCGGCCCGTGGGCCAGATCTGACCCTGACACCAATTCATCCGGCCCACACCGCCCTCATTGCTCCCGGAAGCGGAAGTAAAACATGCCCATATGGGCATGTTTTACTTCCGCTTCTGGGAGCGATGAAAGTGGCGTGGGCCAGATGAATTGGCATTGGGGACCAGATCTGGTCCACGGGCCATAGTTTGGACATGCCTGTCTTAAACATTAATGATTTCTTAGTGGGATTTAATCGTCACCTGTACTGTTCTCTCTCTCTCAAAATGAAAGAGTAGTAAGTTTTTTAAGGAATTGTTTGCATACCAAATGGACTTTAAGAGAATCAGAGCAAACAGGACAGATACTGTTAATTGAATCCACTGTGTTAGTTTATGAAAATAATGGAAGCAGGCTTCTGTAAAATCTTTTATTTCATGGGTGTTTGATGGGAGGTTGCAATTGCTGAGGAGACAATTGTCTGGGCTCCAGAGTAGGCATCACACCTCTGTGTGAACGCTCTACAGAAGTACAGTAGTACAGTACTGTACTTGTTTGAAGAGATGACTTGAAAAAATAAATTATTTAGAACGTCAGTATTACTGAGCATTGACACACAATGGTGATGAATGGGTAGATTGGGAGAGATGTTTTAGGGGGATCTTTGTCCTTGGGGAAGTGTGGCTCTGAATCTGCTGTAGAAAATTGAGATTAGAGGTCCAGAAGGGCAACCCCCAACCTGGAAACATGATGATGCAGATTTGCGGTGGGAGATGGGAAGATATCTTGTTTATCTGGGCCATTTTGTGAGCTGAACAAGTTTTGAATGGGAAGTGAGAAGATGGGACTTGGTAGTTTGAATCTATAGTGAGATATCAGCGTGTCGTGCTGGTAAGAAGAAAAGAGAGCGGAGGGAAAAAGATTGGAAAAATTTACAAAAACATTTTAAAGCTACAAAAACATTTTCAGACCTTGAAAGAAAAGAGCCAGGCTCGTCAGATTGTGATATTCAGGTACTGAAAGAAGAGAATTAGATACACAGGAACAGGAAAGGGTCTGCTTTTTTCTCTTGTGGATTCTCTACCTGCATTACCCAGTTGTCACTTTCTATCCTATTTACTTTATATGTTTAAACATTCCCACTACCAATAATAATAGCTTCTCAACAAATAAACCAGCAATGACTAATTTTCTATAGCCACTGTGGTCCTGTTTCTTCATTGTTTTACCAAAATATTAAATCACAGGCATAGGAATGATTTATTATTACAGGTCTCCCCCTTTATTCATAGGGGATGCATTCTGAAACCTCCCGTGGATACCTGAAGCTGCAGATAACATATCTACTTGAGTCATAAAAACGGGAGGGGTTTCAAATGCCTCAGTTTTACATGAGCTACCAAAATGTCTGCCTCCACTTCTTGTAGTAGTAGTAGTAATAATAATAATAATAATAACTTTTAATTTATATCCCGCTTCCCTCAGCCCGAAGGCGACTCGAAGTGGCAAACAACAGCAACAATACAGTCAATATTAATATACAAAATAAATAAATAAATACACAATAATATACACAAATAATAGGCTACAATAACAAAAATGCATTCAAAACAATTTACAAATTACAAAAAATAAATCGGAAAAAGTGCAACAATCCAAGGAGGTGGGCGGAGCCCAAGGCTCGAACGCCCTGAAGCGGTCATGAAGCAAGGACCGGCTCGAGGACCACGTCAGAGCCCAGCCCCAAGTCCTCAGCAGTATTGGCAGAACAAGTCCACCAAACATGTTGCAAACAGTGGCCTCTAGTGGCCAGCTCTGGTAATGTGCAAGCATCAGAGAGTGAACAAAACGGCAAAAAAGGACAAAAAATGGTGTGGCACCTTAAAGACTATCTCCTGTATTTAAATGTGAGCTTTTGTGGACCCAGTCCACTTCATAAGAGTGAGGCCTCATGGTTTATTTATACACCGGCACACAATGGATTTTTATGTGAATATTTTTAAGGTACAACAGATAACTGAAACTGGATATGTGAGGCAACCTGTTCCGATTTTTAAAAAACTCACACTTGGTTACAAGGATGCTGCCTGGCAAAAACATTTGTTTATTTCAGATGTGATGCCTCTATTGCTTTTGTTACTAGCATAAACTGGTCCCTTCCTTGTCAAACAAGTTGGAACCAATTCATTTGCTTCAGCCGGTGGCTGCAACTAATACATTTCTGTGGAGAAATGCGACTTTTGAGCTGGATAAAAGAGGCAGCCTGGAAGAATATGAAATGTTCATGTGTCAGCCTTTAATTTGAACAAATCGTTCATGTTTCAGAGACTTGGCTAAACGGAATGGATGAAAGAATATTAAAATTTCCTCTCTTTGTTTCAACAGAAAGATTTCACTCCTGCTTTGTTGATGGCTATAAAACAGTTCAGGTACAGTAAACCCCTGGTTAGCGACGTTTCTTGGTTCCCAATGTTGCATCGCTAACTGGGAAACATCGTTAACTGGGAAGCAGAAACCTGCAGCAGACGAAGGGGCTTACCCCAGGGTTTCTGCTTGGAGCAGCGTTGGAAAAGGGCTGTGGGGGTCGGAAACAGCTTGGATCGCCTCCCCCGACCCCCCAGAGGTGGATGGGATCCGGGGAAAAAGGAGGGTAATCCCATTGTGATGGAGGTTTTTCTGCACATTTTGGGGTCTCCGCCACCCCTGCCCACCCCCACAAAAAGGCTGCCCACCCCCCACAAGAAGGAAGACTGATCCCCTACCTTTCCAGCTGATAGTGGGCAAAAAAAAAATCACCATTTTCAGGTCCCTGTTTCAGGCTCTCCGGGTCCACAGCAACGTCGGGGGTGCTTGGAGGACCTCCCCTGAGCAAACCCTGTCTTCCTATGACCTTCCTGAGCCGCGCTAGAAGTGAAAATAGTTCCGTCCGCCATTTTGCTTTTTGTTTTTGCCTTTTCTGTTTCCAAAATGGCCGACACAACTATTCTAGCGTGGCACATTGCATCTTATCTACTGTAGTGTGAGACTTGCTATGCTAAGCAACAAGGTTTCAGCCACTTCTACCTAAATATGATTTACTGGACCATGAAGCAATGCAACTGTTTTATTTATTGAGAGGGGGTTGGACTCGATAGCCCCATTGGCACCTTCCAACTCAGTTATTCTATGATTCGTGCTTATGGATGAAAAAATAGCAAAACTGGTGACTAATCCACAATTCCTTGTACCTTCCTACATACGATTCTGATTATAGAATACAGTCAGCCCTCACATAATGACTCATTCGAATAGCATCATTTTCGCTTAACGATGCGTCGTTATGCACCATGTGTTCTCAGCATAATGATGTTTTTAGCATTGTTATCCGGACAGCGACGCTAAAAACATCATTATGCGGGAAACCATAGAAACCTGCATAACGACGAAAATCACTTAGCAACGCTACTTGGGGAACCAAGTAATGTTATGCGAGGGTCTACTGTACAGTAAAACCCCGACTTACATATGACATGAGTTATATAAATTTCTACTTACATAATGATTTTTGCACTAAAACCATGTCCCAATTTACATAACACAATTTCCTATGGGTTTGCTTTGAGTTAAGTAAAAAAAATGATTTACATAAAAGCCCATGGAACAGACTTTTTACGTAAGTATCCTACAAATGCTGAGAAAGAGATGTAACCGTTCAGTTGTTTATGAACATTTTTAAACGAAGTCCTACAAGTACTGCAGGGTTGTGTAGCTTTCATAAATGTCACACGTCTGTACTTAGTATGAATGTATGGGAACTTGAGGACACATAAGGAACTAGGATTCATACTCTCAGATGAGATTGACAGATAGAATTATGAGAAACGTGCTAAATCCAATAAACAAATTGGAATAATAGATCAAAATACAGGTTCACACATATAGCATTATACTGTATTGTAGTTGAAATGTCATTAGCTAGACATTTAAACTTCATAAACCATCTCTCATTAAGTGCTTTATTATCCTTTACATCCAAATCTATTTTGTTTCTAAACCCATATCTGCTATCAGTAGTGGACTGTATGAATGAATGGTTGAAATTTAATCCAGGCAAGAAAGAAATGATCCTGGTCAGTCAAAAAGTAAATAAGAGAAAACAGGCTTCCTGTGGAATGGCAGGTTCATAGCTTGAGTGTTCTCCTACATTCATCTCTGAGCTTGGATGCTCAAGTCTTGGCAAGGGCCAAGAGTGAATTTACACAGGTAAAAGCTGATGTGCCAGTTGTCTATTGTTGGAGGTGTCTAACTTGGCTACTATGGCCTATGCCTTAGTTATATCCCAGCTGGATTACTGGGATACAGCTATACACAGGACTGGCTTTGAAGAATGTCCAGAAACTTGGGCTGATTCAAAACACTGCTGCCCAGTTACTGATCATGGTCAGTTACTAGCAATACGCAGCTCCCTTTCTACAATAACTTCACTGGCTATGAGTTTCCTGGCACTATTTAGAGCAGGGGTTCCCAACCTATGGCCTGTAGGCTGGATCCGTCCTGTGGTGCCATTTCATGGTGCCATAGTAGCCAAGTTAGCCCACCCCTCCAAGGGCATTCAAGAAACAAAATGACCCCTTTGAAGCCGTTGGGACAAAATGGTCACCCCCATCATGCAGGCTGGGCAAAATGGCTGTCCGGCCCTTGGAGCTGAATGAGAGAGCGTGACCTGGCCCCTGGCATGAAAAGGTTGGGAACCTCTGATTTAGAGTACAGTACTGGCTTTGACCTATAAAGCCATGCAGTTTGAAGTTAGGGTATTTGGATGGCCATATTCTCACATTTAAGGCAGCCTGGCTTTTAAAATTTGCGGGAGATACCCTTCTGATGGTCTCACCACCTCTAGAGGCCCATTTGGTTGGGACTGCTCTATGGCTGCTCCCAAGCTCTGGGTCCCTTCACTTAAGAGATGGTAGCCCTCCCCACAGCTTTGATTATCTTTCTGATGAGAGACCAAGACCTTTTTATTCAGGCAGGCCTGTAATAATTAACAGCCTCAAATTACAGTAATACCTCATACAAAGTCCGCTTCATGCAACGTCGGATTCGTACAACATTGCCTAATTCCTTGAAAAAAGTTGCCTCATACAAAGTCGTGCGACTTTGTATGAGGCATTGGGTTTTTCCCAGGTTGCATTGTGCCTGGGCAGTATAAAAGGCAGGACACATGCGTGCATTGCTCTTGTGGGTTTTGCATGAGTGTTTAGGGGTGGTTTTGAGTGCGATTTTGGATTTTTTTGAATTTTTTCGTCAGAATTTTTAGAAGCATTCCTGGGATTTTTGCAGCATTCTTCAGGTTCTTGGACAATCAGGGTTATTTGACATGTTTTTGTAATGTTTTTAGCCTTTAGACAATGATTTCTTTAAGTTCTGTCAGTTTCCTTGATTTTGCCCTGAAGTCTGTGCTGTTACAGTACAATGTATCTCTATGGAAATGACGTTGTACGAGGCATCGCGGCAAGGATTTGGACGTTGTACGAGGCATCGCAGCTAGGATTGTGCATGCCTCATATAAAGTCCAAATCCGTATAAAGTCCAAACTTGGTGAACCAAGTTTGGACATTGTATGAGGTATCACTGTATAAGATTTTAAGTGATGTGTTACTTTTCTTGCTTTAAATCAAGCTAATCTTAGTATTATAGGGAAGTAATTTTATATTTTTTAAAATTGCATTTTAACAACATAAGGGCCAAAATCCTCTTATGTAGCTGAGAAAATGTAACTTTTGGAGGCAAACTGCCTTCAACTTGGAGACAGGTTAAGATATCATGGTAGACATTATCAAGTTCATGCTACGTCTCGCAAATCAATATGCAACTGATAAAGTCCATCCTGATTTCTTAAACTTAAGAGCAATTTAGCTTCCTACAGCACCTGTATTACGCTATCACAAAAAATATTTGGGCCAATGAATTTAATTCAGTTTCCATATTTGTAATTTTACTGTACAGTATTTTAATTTCTAAATGTCTCTAATTGTTTTGTAAGTCACAAGTCTCAATTCTTGGAGACAGGCAGCATAAACAAAGCAAGTACTGTACAAATAATTACCTTGAACATAACGAAAACAAAGTAGCCCTTCTAGAAAGGTAATTTGTTTAAGCTACAGCACATAAAACAATATTTTAGCATCTTAAAGATTACCAGATTTACCATGCACTAAAGTTGGTCATGAAATACAGTATATGGAACTTTATCCTTTGCTTCAGTGCAATGGGCAAGCAGCTTAAACCCATAAAGGAAAGGGTGGCATTAGCCAGTCATGAGTGCCATTCCAAGGTTTCTCCTCACCACAATCCCGTTCTGTACAACAGGTTTTACTGAGTGGGTAATGACACTCCCAAACCCTGCCACTCTGTAGCAGTTGGAAAAATCAAATAAGAAATGGATTGACAAAGACACAAGCTTCAGTTTGCAAGAGCTGAGCAGGGCTGTAAATCATAGAGCCTTTTGGAAATCAGCCATTCATAGGGTCACTATAAGTTCGAAGTGCATATCAACAATGCAAGGGTGACATAGCGATTAGAGTGCCACAATACCAAGCATTCAAATTCCCATCTGACCATAAAAATTCACTAGGGGATGTAACAGTAAACTATTCCTTTCACATTTCTCAAACCTCGAGAATCTTATTAGAGTCGCCATTACTCGGAAGCAACTTGATGGCACATACCAACAACAATGCCTGGGCCTCAAATTATCATGCCAAAGAGGAAATAAAGCACAGGAAGGAAGAGTAATTGCCATACCCTGACTCAGAGGCTCCTAAAATGATGAGGTTTGTAACTTCAGGTGCAGAAGCCTCCAGGTTATATCCTTGCCACTTCCAATCAGGGTTGGGGGAACACACATGCGCGCGCGCGGTCCTGAAAATCTGCTGCCGATGCCGATTCATAAACCCTGCGCTCTGGAGGGCAAATGGTTTGATTTTGACAAAAGGCCATTCCATCCCTAAGAAAGCATGAGTGAGGGAACTCAGGGTGCCCAAAATTATTGTCCAAATGCCTTTCCCCTCCAGCTATAGCTTAATAGAGCCCATGATGGGAGGCAACAGGCGGTGCAGTCCAGCAACATCTTGAGGAGTGCACGTTGCCCATTTCTGTCTTAACCCTAAACAATCAGAAACCTTAACCGCACTCCCAGTTCGCCTCCTATACTACCCGAGTTGGACAGGATTTGATCTCTATGGAATCCACTTACACATGGTGGGCAATAACAGCCCTCATTTAGTTAGATAAGGAATGCCACACTGCACTTCACTACAAAGACCATAATGCAATGCTCCTTCCCCACTTTCCCTGACCTCTCGACCCTTAACCCCACCTTCCCAAAAAGAGGAATATATAAGGTGACTCACCTTACCACGAGGTATCCAGATTCATGGCGTCCTTCCAGGGGATGCTGTAAGAGAAGATATGTGTAGTTAATAAAGCATTTAAACTTATTCAGGCATCTGTGGTTATTTTCAGCACAACCATTCCAAAATCCTCACAAATTGGTAGCAAGAGGATAGTTGCTGAATAAACCACAAAACATACACAAACAAAAGATGCCCAAAATAAAAAAAAATCAAAGAAGAATAAAACCAATAAGGTGGATACCCAATCGTAACCCGACGGAGCAACCGGAGGGACTGGCCCAGTCGAGGAAATACAGAAATTAATGGTCGAGGAAATTTGGCTGAAGCTAGCTGAAGTGGAAGAAAACATCAGAGAACTTTCCTCACAACAGTGCACACTGACCAAGACCCGTACAGCCCAAAATGAAGATGACCAGATCAACACGGAGTTCAAAGCCTATCGCCGAGTCCAAGGGACGGAGGCGCCATGGTAAACCACCTTGAGAGGGGAAGCGGTGGTACAGCGCTGGGCCTCAGGCAGCCAATAAAAATGGCTACCGAACTTTCGAACAATCTGGCAGGAAGGGGAACTGATCAAAGCCAGGACGTGGAGGGGGAAACCAGCGATAGCGAAGGGGATGAGGCAGAGGAAATCAAAAGCGATCTCTGGGATTTGTACAAAATCCAGCGTGAGAAATACTACAGAGATCATGGGGGACCCTACTCAGAAGCAGAGGTTTCTAAGGCCATAAACATACTCTCTGCCGGCCTCAGTGCCCCACGCATGAACTCCCCACGTGAAAACATTCCCCCGTGAAGACCCCCACAACCTAGCGGCCACCAACCCGCTAACCATGGATCCAACCAGGGATGAACTCCACCATGGTCTCCATCGGGAGACAGGGCCATGCCCAACGACCTGGGGCTACCCTACCGCGTGGCAATCTACTGACTTCCGGAGGTTCCCAGGAATGAACTCCGGAACGTGGGCACTCCTCCCCCGTACCAGGAGAGACCGCTGCTGCTGCTTTCCGAGCCCCAATGGACAGCTGCTGGCCATCGTCTTCTGCTCAGCTGCTCAGACCCAAAAGCAGGGGAGCGGAGATCCTTCCCTGATGAAGACCTGAGCAGACTGACCTGAGCAGACTGACCTTCGTGCATGCGCCATGGATCGCACATGCGCAGTCAACTCCAGCAGCCTACAGACAAAAAAAAAACCCCAGCGGGAAATTTAAAACTGACAGCCTGCATACCTATGCCTTTACGCCCATTTTTACAGAAAAAAAGGATACCTGGAACAGCAATCCAAATCCAAGAGCAACTCCAGCCAGCAAACCAACATACCCAACGACTTCTCAAAATTAAGTGTTACAGGAAATAATCTAATTGAATGGGCTCAACATTTCCAAGTCTTGCTGATGAACGAGGACACATTACATTTTATTTTAGAACCACCTGAAGAGCCATGGTCCACTGAAACAGACCCAAACGCCACAAAGCATTCTGCCTGCTCTTATGTTCCATTGAACCTGCCATCTATCCCAGCATACCACATGGACTAACTGTCTCTGAAGTATGGAACAAATTAAGTGCCTTATTCCACAGCAGCAACAGAAGCACAACTAGCAGGATCTCCAGGGAACTCCATTCCACGAGAATGAAGCCAGGCACACCCATGGGCGAACACCTCCTGAAGTTGAACTCCATGAGATCCCAACTGCTGCAACGTGGTGAGATAATCACTGAAGAGAGCATGATCAGCATAATACTCAACTCCATGGACTCCAGTTGGAATCACTTCCTGGATCAACTAGACACAATAGACTATGAAGCCATGTTCCTAGACGCGCTGGCAGGGAAACTCAGCACACAACAACATGAGAAGAAACAGATCAAACATACACAGGGACACCAGGATAAACAGAAGGGTCGAATTCACAGAACCAACCGACCAACAACCAGGGTGTTTCCTTTGTGGTTTGAAATACCACCTGAAGAGGAACTGCCCCAAAGCAAGAAGTAGAGAAGACCACGCACCAAGGGGCAGGTACACACCCGAAACCAATGCAAAATCTAAGTATGAGTACAGACAAAACAGGTCACCGAGCCCTGGAAGGGATTACAGACACCAGAAACATGAATCCAATTCCATAGATGACACAGGAAGTAAGAGGAAATTCTCCGGCGACAAAGACAAAGAAAAATGTTGGCTGATAGACTTGGGGGCCACCACACACACTTCGTGCAACAAAGAACTGTTCAACTCCTTCACTCAAGCGTCTTTTTGGATAAAGATTGCAAACCAAGAGGAAACTTGTGATGGGCAAAGGGGATGTAAACATCCCGGGTTTGGGGACCATCAAGGAAGTAGTGTTCATTCCTAAAATCCCGTACAACATCCTAGCCGCCTTCAAGCTATGTGAAGACACCTCAGTGGAATTGCATTATCACAAGCAAGGGCAAGAATGTTGGGGAAGTGGCTATAGTGGGCGGTTTGCCCTACTACATACCCACTGAAGAGGGTAGTAAAAGGAACCACGCCAATACCCGCAAAGCAGAAACAAAGGAAACAAGGGGAAACCAATCAACACAAAGATTTTGAAAGTCATACTGAAGCACGTGATGCAGAACAAGAGGGGGGGGGGAGAGAAAACACAGACATCGAAGAGCCAGAGACAACAACCTCCCGCAACACCACCGCTATTTCCATAGGGAAACCCATGCATGACGACTGTGCTCACCTGCAGGACACACCAGTTTCTCCACTGTCAAGAGAATACAGGAACATGCAGAAGGTCTGAAGGTGAAAAACCATGGAGGTATTATAAAACAGGAGATGGCACTACAGATGTCATGCTGTAAGTTCTTTGAAGCCAGTGGGCGTGGCCTGCTGCCATATTAGATGTCCCAAAACATTACCTCCATGACATTAGCAGACTACTGTTTACATTGCTTCTTGTGTTGGAGGGGTGGTGGATTCGACCCCCTCTCCTGGGTCCCCTGGGTTCGGGGGGTTGGGGGGACAAAAGGGGTCTGTCCCCCCAACCCTTCCAGAGCTAGGGGACCCAACAGAGAGGGGATCCACCCACAGGACACCCTGTTATTAAAGAGAAGAAACCAAGTGGTTTCTTTTCTTTAAAAATGGGGTGTTGGAGGGGGGTGGAATCGATTCCCTCTCCCGGGTCTCCTGTGTCCGGGAGGGTTGGGGGGACAGTCCCCTATTGTCCCCCCAACCCCCCCAAACCCAGGGGACCTGGCAGAGAGAGGATCCCCCCACAGGACAGCCATTATTAAAGAGAAGAAACCAAGCGGCTTCTTCTCTTTAAAAATGGAGTGATTGGGGGGGGGGATTCCCCCTCTCTGCTGGCTCCTCTGAGTCCAGAAGGGTTATGGGGACAGACCCCCTTTGTCCCCCCCAACCCTCCCAGACCCACTGGACCCGGGAGAGGGGATCAAATCCACCCCACTCTCTGATATTAAAAGGGAAAACCCAATCGGGGTTTCCGCTTTAATATCAGTGGGTGGGGGGTTGCGATCCCCCTCTCTGCTGGCTACCCTGGGGTTGGGGGGACAAAAGGGGTCTGTCTCCTCAACCCTCCTGAACCCAGGGGACCCGGCTGAGAGGGGATTTCCCCCCGACACCCCATATTAAAGAGAAAAAAACCAAGCGGTTTCTTCTCTTTAACAACGGAGTGTTGTGGGGGTGCATTCACTCCCCTCTCCTGGGTCTCCTGTGTCCGGGAGGGTTGGGGGGACAAAAGGGGTCTGTCTCCCCAATCCTCCTGAACCTACCACCCCAACACCGTTGTTAAAGAGAAGAAACCGCTTGGTTTCTTCTTTTTAATATGGGGTGTGTGTGTGTGTGTGTGGGGGGGAATCCCTTCTCCGCTGGGTCCTCTGGGTTCAGGAGGGTTGGAGAGACAGACCCCTTTTGTCCCCCAACCCTCCCAAACCCAGGGGACCAGGGAGAGGGGAGCAAATCCACCCCTAACACTCCGTTGTTAAAAAGAAGAACCCGCTTAGTTTCTTCTCTTTAATATGGGGTGTCGGGGGGGGGGGGGAGATCCCCTCCACCGGGTCCCCTGGGTTCAGGAGGGTTGGGGAGACAGACCCCTTTTGTCTCCCCAACCCTCCCAACCCCAGGGGAGCCAGCAGAGAGGGGGATCGCAACCACCCACCCACTGATATTAAAGGGGAAACCCCGATCGGGTTTCCCCTTTTAATATCAAGGGATGGGGTGGATTCAAATCCCTCTCACGGGTCCTGTAGGTCCAGGAGAGTTGGGGGGACAAAAGGGGTCCGTCCCCCCAACCCTTCTGGCCCTAGGGGAGCCAGTGGAGAGGGGAATTGCAACCCTCCACCCACTGATATTAAAGGGGAAAGCCCAATCTACTTTCATGACTCCACACAAACAAAGCACCATAAACCAATGTTTTGGGGCAATTAACATGGTGGACTTTCAGATTAGTCGGCTTCAAGTTTGTGACGTCATGTCAACTCCTGTTTTATTCTACTCCATATGAAAAACTGTGATTAATTCCTGGAGTGCTCTGTATGCCTAAGCTCAAAATCCAAAGAAATGCCAAGGCCGAAAACATCGAAGAGAAACGCATCTCAAGCATTTCAACTCGTACACATGACCTAGTGGGCCGCTCACCACTTTTATAAGCAAGAAGAAGTTCTTCCTAACCATTGTCGATGACTACCACAGATATGGATTTGTGGACATGCTCAGAGACAAAGGAGAGACTTTTACAAAGTTCAAGGAGTTCTACAAGAGAGCGCAAACACAACACAACTTACAAATAAGGCAAATAATGACAGACAGAGGCTCAGAATTCCTCTCAAAGGAATTCAAGGACTGGATCACCGCCCAAGGCATGATCATCCATTCCCACGGGGTGTGGTACCACCAGTACGCGGATGACACACAGTTGTACATCTCGGCCCGTGGGGACTACAGTGATGCAGTCAAAGTCCTTTCCAGTTGTCTGGAGGCTGTTGGGGTCTGGATGGGGGCAAATGGGCTACAACTAAATCCTAGTAAGACTGAGTGGCTATGGATAGGGGGTCCTGCGCTATCCTGGGAGCTACCATCTTTGGTTTTGGATGGGGCTATCTTGCCCCAGACCGACCCGGTGTGCAACTTGGGGGTCCTCCTGAATTCGCGGCTGCTGCTAGAAAAACAGGTGGTGGCTGTGGCCAGGAGGGCCTTCGGCCAACTTCGGGTGATTCACCAGTTGCGCCCGCTTGCTCATGGTCACTCACGCACTGGTGACCTCCAGACTACATTATTGTAATGCGCTCTGCATGGGGCTGTCCCTGATGACCTTTCGGAGGCTGCAGCTGGTCCAGAATGCTGCGGCCCGGGTGGTGATGGGGTGTGGACGTTACGCCCATGCCTCACCACTGCTTCGGGAGTTGCACTGGTTACCAGTTTGCCTCCGGGTGCAATTCAAGGTGCTGGTTTTGACCTTTAAAGCCCTATATGGTAGTGGGCCAGGTTACCTCAGAGACTGCATCGCCCTGAGGACGTCTGTCCATCCAACCAGAGCGGATCGGAGGGGCTCTCTAATGTGCCATCAGCCAGGGGTCTCGCCTCTCTGACACAAGGAGGAGGGCCTTCTCTGTGTCCGCACCGGCCCTTTGGAACCTTCTGCCAGTAGAACTGCATCTCCAGACGGAGTTGTTGCCCTTTAGAAAAGAACTAAAAACCTGGCTGGCGGGCCAGGTTTGGGGTGCAGGGGGAGGGGTGGCTTCCGTTGGGAGGTTGGTATAGAGGAGTATGCCTTCCCCCACAGTTCCTCGGTACCTGCACCCCTTTTTAGGGGTGGGTCCTTAACTCTGTTTTTATCTATTTTATTCATGTTGTGAACTGCCCTGAGACGGCCGTGGTCGAGTGGGTGGTATAGAAATCTAACAATAAATAAATAAGGAAAAACTGTTTTCCCTATCGCATAACACTAGAACTAGGGGGCACTCGATGAAACTTTTGGCTACTAGTTCTCAAACAAATAAGAGAAAGTACTTTTTCCACCCAGAGGGTCACTGGCCTATGGAACTCGCTGCCAGATGAAGTGGTGACAGCTGTCAGTCTTGACAGCTTTAAGAAAGGATTAGACAAGTTTATGGAGGACAAGGGTATCAATGGCTATAATTATGGAAACCTAAGCACAACCTCTAGGTTGGAGAGATAGGCAGGATATCTCTCAATGCCATTTCCAGGGAATCCTAAGCAGGTGAAGGCATCTGCTTGGGAATACCCTGAAGCAAATGGTGAGCCACTGTGTGTGACAGGATGCTGGACTGGATGGGCTGTGGCCTGTTCCAGCAAGGCTGTTCTTATGTTCTAACCATCTGAAGGACAAAAAACCATAGGTACAAAATGGGTCTTCAGAATCAAAACCCTTGAAAACAACGAAGTCCTGTACAAGGCCAGACTTGTGGCACGGGGATTTGCACAGAGGTTTCCAGAGGACTACACCGACACATATTCTCCAACCGTGAGAGCTGAAAGTGTAAAGGCTGCACTAGCCTTAGCTTCAATCCAAAAGGAGCATGTGTACCAGTTTGACGTACAAACTGCCTACCTGCATGTGACACTAGACAAGGAAATATACGTCAGAGTCCCTCAAGGAATTGACAAGAGCGAAGGTGGGACCTGGCTGCTCAACAAAAGTCTCTATGGATTAAATCTGGCAAAAGGTGGTACAAGTGTCTGTCTAATGCCCTGGAACAGATGGGTTTCTTGCACACTGAAGCCGATAGATGCATTTTTGTCAAGAGGAACGATGGGGATACAGAGAAAATACTGGTTTACATTGACGATATCCTGTACATAGGGAAAAGCAAGGTCATGTGCGACCATTTTGTCCAAAGCCTACAAGAACAATTTACTTTGAAGTTCCTGGGGAAGGTAGACAACTACCTAGGAGTCAAAATGTCTGAAGTACCCGGTGGCTTCTCCCTTTCACAAGGACAAGATAGTCAAACTATTGAAGAAATGCAACATGGTTGATGCCGCCCCTTCAGACATGCCAATGCAAACATATATTTTTTTTAAAAACATGTATAGTTGCAACAAGACTTTTGAAGAAAACACTTTATACAGATCCACCATAGGGTTGCTACTCTACCTAACTAATTGGTCCAGGCCAAACATCACTCTGGCGGTGAACCTTTTATCAAGACATCAGAATGAACCAAAAACATACCACTGGAATGCAGTGAAAAAGCTACTAAGGTACCTGAAGAGAACCAAGAGTGCAATATTATCAATTATCCCTTCAATGACAGAGAGACTCACTCTATCATGCTATGCAGATGCAGATTGGGCCGGGGATACGAAAGGCAGAAAGAGCACATCCAGTTACATGATCTTTCTGAACGACAGCCCTAGGTACTGGTACACTCGGAAACAAAGTTTAGTATCCACTTCCACAACAGAGGCTGAGTATGCTTGCCTATCTGAAGCTATGAAAGACCTAATATGGTTCAATAAACTAATTTCCGAAATTTGGAGCGAGCCCACTCTCCCCATCCCCATACATGAAGATAACAAGGCCGCAATTGAGATCTCAAGAGCAGACGTGGTAGGACGTAGATCCAGGCACATTGATTTCAAGTACTGCAACGTGAGGCAAATGTGCAAGAAAAGTTTCATCAAAACAACATACTGTGACACCAAGGAGCAAATAGCCGATATATTGACTAAGCCTCTCCCATCAAACCAACACCACTACCTTACAAACAAACTGGGACTTATTATTGGGAACCACAGATTAACAACCATAAATGAAGATACAGTGAGGAATTAGAAGGTTTTTTTTGTCAGATAAGGAATGCCACACTGCACTTCACTACAAAGACCATAATACAATGCTCCTTCCCCACTTTCCCTGACCTCTCAACCCTTAACCCCACCTTCCCAAAAAGAGGGATATAAAAGGAGACTCACCTTACCATGAGGTATCCAGATTCATGGCGTCCTTCCAGGGGATGCTGTAAAAGAAGAGATGTGTAGTTAATAAATCATTTAAACTTATTTGGGCGTCTGTGGTTATTTTCAGCACAACCATTCCTAAATCCTCACACATTTACTGTAAAGTGCAAGAGGGGGCATTTTTAAATCGCTGGGGAGGGAGACTGCTTTCCCTCTTATCAGAAGGATTTTCTTTCCGTATCACCAAAATGTATCTTCCTTGCCACCTTGAAGAATTTTTCCTTGTAAAATGTTACATTCCTTGCTCCTGGTCTCCAACATAAATTTTTCATACTTTCAACAAAGAAATAGTAAATGGGGTAGAGTGGTAACCAGTGCTAAACCTACATGAGCTGAGAATCCCCCAGGATGCAAGGTGCCATCGTCTTACTACTTGTATGAGAAGGCTGTATACTTTGCATATCAAGTGTCAGTGGGAAGCCAGCTCCAACAGTGATAATTACTTGTTCTGAAGTGCCATCAAGTCGTCTCTGATTTATAGTGACCCTATGAGAGATTTCCAAACTGTCTTGTCCTCAACAGCCACATTCATCTCTTGTGAACTTAATCCTGTGGTTCCTTTAGGGCACGAGTTCTCAACCTTTTCAAGTTGGGGGCCAGGTCACGCTTCCTCAAACAGTTGATGGGCCGGACCGCCCCTGCAATCAGCTATGGACTCATTTACGGCTGTTGTAAACACAGCTGTAAATCAGTCTGTGGCTATCAAACGCATTTACAATGGTCGTAAATGAGTCTGCAGCCGATTCCGCCGCCGCCGCCTGGAGCAAGGGCTGGGGCTGGATTATTTGGCACCACGGGCCAGATCCAGCCTGCAAGCCATAGGTTGAGAACCCCTGCTTTAGGGAGTCTCCATCTCACATTGGGTCTTCCTCTTTTCCTACTGCTTTCCCCCTTCCCCAACATTATGGTCTTTTCCAGAGTATCTTGTTTGCTCATGATATGCCCAAAGTAGGACAGCTTCAATTTCATCATTTTTGCCTCCAGAGACACTTCAGGCTTGATTTTTTTCTCTAGGGCCCACTTGTTTGTCGGTCTGTCTGGCAGTCCAGGGTATCTGTAAAGCTCTCCTCCAGCGCCATAATGGAGTCTCACAGCACCCTTGTGATAATGTGTGACTCTGTATTGTCATCACCGCTATGAATTATCTAAACTTTTCTGCTTTTGCAGGAACCTCCTGGCGCCCTTAAAAGACGGACGTGTCTTTATGATCTTCTCTACGGCTTCTTGGCATTAAGAATAGATCGGTTTTCCTACCATGCCCGATTTTAGCCTTATCTCTCTCTCTCTCTCTCTCTCCTCTTTTAGCTGACCTGACTTTCCCTACCATCCCATAATAATATACACAAGCACCTCTTTTCAGTTTCGTGCCAGAGATTACTCTGGGTTGAAAGGATATATATATATATATTTAGGGGGCGCCCGAAATGAAGCTTCCTTTCATGTCCCCAAATGCAGTTCTCGGGTATCGAAACCCGACCTTCCAGTCTCCAGCTCAGCGCCTTAACCACTAAGCCACCGGGCGAGCTAACGCCGCCTTCAGTGATGATCCCACGCGCGGACTCGCGGCTGCGCAGCTCAAGGTCCTTAGACCCCCACTTCCGGTTAGAAGCCGCTCCTCTCTAGCAACATTTCCTCGTCTCGATTTGCTTCCTCAGTTCCGGCCCGCCTCTGACTCCGAGCATCATAGTCCCAGTTTCCTTCCCTTCCAGGTCTCTCCCCCCTCCCCTCCTCCCTCTCTATCCCCCTTTTATCTTTTCCGGTGGAAGGAAAGAGAAACAGACAGCTAAAGGGAGACTGGAAACCCTCTCCTTCCTCTTCTCTATGATCTGCTCTTAAAGTCACCCCCACCCACCTCCATTACTGGGAAGGGGCGGGGTTTTCTCTCCCCCCCCCCCCCATTTCTTCCTCCGACATTCGAGTTTCCCTCCTGGCTCCCGCCCCCTCCCGCCGGTTTCTCTCTTGGGTCAAACCAAGTTGGATCCGAACTGGGGGGGCGGGACGAAGGGGGGGGGTTTAAAGGAGTGAAGATGGCGCAGGCCTTATCCGAGGAGGAGTTCGAGCGAATGCAGGTACTGTACATGTTCCTGGGAAGCGGGGTCGGAGAGGGAACGTGTGAAGGCCTACGGGTGTCGGGTCGAGAGTGAAAGAGGAAGAAGGGGAAGCCATGGATGACTTAGAAAGGGGGGGGGGGAGAGAAGAAAATAAGGGCTTTTGAGACTGGAGAAAAGGATTGGGAGCTGGGGGGGGGGGGAGGAACAGGTGTGTTCTCCATGACCATTCACACGTTACTCAGGGGCAAACCCGTGTTTCCGTCACGGCGTAGTGGGGCAGACAGTTTAGCAACCGGAGTTGCAGCCCACCCACAACAGCTTTGTGGAGAGTGGTGCCTATGGGGGGTAGGGAGCTTGTGGCTGGGTTTTAAGGTGTACACTTACACTTACACACTGCAGTGGCTCAAGTGGCTAAGACGCTGACTGGGAGGCGGAAGGTCAGCAGTTCGATTCCCGAGTACTGCAGGACGGAATGAGCTCCCGTCTTTGTCCCAGCTCCTGCCAACCTAGCAGTTCGAAAGCAAGACATTGCAAGTAGATAAATAGGGACCACTTAGGTGGGAAGGTAACAGCGCTCCGGAGTCTAGTCATGCCTGCCACATGACCCACGGAAACGTCTGCGGAAGCAGACAGCGCTGGCTCTTCGACTTTGAAACAGAGGTGAGCACTGCACCCTAGGGTCGGATACGACTGGCTTTCGAGCAAGGGGAACCTTTACCTTTAAGTGTAAGTAAATGTGGGCCTTTTACTGGACATTGCTGGACTGCAGCTTGACCAGTGCAGAGGATGCACAGCAGCCAAGAACATCTGGAGGGCATGTGTGTGTGTGTATGTGTAAATACTGAAGCAGAAGCTCAAGTACTTTTGCCACCAAATGAGAAGAGAGGACTCACTGGAGAAGGCCCTGATGCTGGGATAGATCGAAGGCAAAAGGAGAAGGGGGCGGCAGAGAGGATGAGGTAGTTAGGCAACATCGTTGACACAGTGGGCGGGTTACAGAGGATGGCAGAGGACAGAGGAGCCTGGCTTGCTGTGGTCCATGGGGTTGCAAAGGGCCGGAGTCAACTGTGTGACTGAACAAGTATTTGTTTTGGTAGATGATGACGGACTACAGTTCCCATCATGTCTCACTGTTGGCTATGCTCACTAGGAGTGAAAGGAGTTGTAGTGCAAAAGCACATAGAGGGCTGCAGACGCCGGAGGGTGGCAGATGACAGGGGAGCCTGGCGTGCAGCGTGGTCCATGAGGTTGCAAAGCGTCGGACTCAGCTGTGCGACTGAACATTTTTAAAAAATGTTGTGCATGAAATGGCCCTTGCACTTTGTGTAGGCAAAGGAAACCCAGGTTGTGTAGGAAAAGGAGTTAGCAATAGCAATTACCCTTTTCTACCACCCCATAGTGCTTAGTGCACTCTCTGGATGCTTCACAAGGTAATTAGCATTTTGCCACCAACACGCTGGGTTATCGTTTTATTGACCTCCGAAGGATGGAAGGGGGTGCACAGAAAGAGCCTCCTCGATGATTGTGGCATTTTTGAACCACAATCGTTCATATCCTGGTAATAGCACCCTTGTGTTGCCGGCTAATCTTCCTCACACGAGGTCAGGTGAAAGGAACTGCTGAATGAGCTCATCTAAAGATGCCTTCATTTGGGCAGTTTCATATTTGGCCTAGACACAGAAGAAGAAGAAGAAGAAGGATGGAAGGCTGAGTCAACCTGAAATCTCCATCAGGATTGAACTGACAACATTTTGGCTGCCGAACAACAGTTTTAACCATTGCGCCACTAGGGCTCTTCTAGTGGGAGTCTAGCCACTGCTGGCTTTTCTTGTTCTACCCCATGCAAACGTGCCAATTTTCTACACAAGTGTCAAGGAGGTCCTGTTCCCCTTTGTCTTGTCTCCCTAGAGACCGGTGTGTAGGTAGAAATGTGTATATGTACATGCATGCCGAATTTCACCTCATTCTGTGTCCCAGCATCCTTTAGAGCCATACATCACTGCAGGGGCGGCAGCATCTTGTGTTCTCCCTTGCTTGCGTCTCTTGTTGCAAAGGGGCTGGCCACGCTCTCTTTCCTTACTGACGAAAGGGATTTGCTGCTCTTGTTTTTCTAGCTTTTATTTTTGCTGTAGCAAAATAGCAAGTACTGCTCCCATTCTCCAGATGCAGCCTATAGCTTTTAGAAACAAGAGATTAGGAATGCAGTCTCTTAACATTTTCTCAGTATCAACAGTTCAGAAATGCAGGTTTTGTTATTCCAGACACTAAAATGCCCATTTGCTGTTCTTTAGTCACAGAGATATTAAGGGAAAGTCTGCAAATCAAGAAAGGTGGGTTAATTTTATATTCAGGTAGTATTTGTTTTCGCTTACTGCTTGGGAGGCAAACCATGGCAAACCTAGGCAGCATAATAAAAAGTAGAGGCATCACCTGCCAACAAAGTCCACATAGTCAAAGCAGTGGTCTTTCCAGTAGTAATGTATGGCTGTGAGAGCTGGACCATAAGGAAGGCTGAGTGCAGAAGGATAGACGCCTTTGAACTGTGGTGCTGGAAGAGACTCTTGAGAGTCCCCTGGACTGCAAGGAGATCAAATCAGTCAATCCTGAAGGAAATCAACCCTGACTGTTCCTTGGAAGGACAAATACTGAATCAGAAGCTCAAGAAACTTGGCTACCAAATGTGAAGAGAGGACTTACTGAAGAAGGCCCTGATGCTGGGAAAGATCGAAGGTAAAAAGAGAAGCGGGGGGCAGAAGATGAAATGGCTAGGCAGCATCGTTGACACAGTGGGCGTAGATCTGGGCGGGTTACAGAGGATGGCAGATGACAGAGGAGCCTGGCGTGCTGTGGTCCATGGGGTTGCAAAGGTCCAGACACAACTGCGCGACTGAACAAGTATTGGTTTCGGTAGACGGTGACGGACTACAGTTCCCATCATTTCTCACTGGTGGCTATGCTCACTAGGAGTGACAGGAGTTGTAGTCCAAAAGCACATCGAGGGCTGCAGTTTGTCTGGCCCCGTAACAGCCCTTTGAAAAAAGTAGTCTTGGAGGCTACACCAGCCAGTGTCCCAAAATAAGGAACTTTCCCTAGGTGTGGGGCTCAGATGGAAGAGTGGCCCCTGCCTGTTGGCTTATAAAATGAAGCTCCCCCCCCCATCTTTTTAATGCCGGCAGTTTTGATGTGGTTAGTTTTAATAGGTGGGTGGGTAGGTATGTTGGGGTTTTAATTGTTTTTAATATGTATGTTTTAATCTTGTTGTGAGCCGCCCTGAGTCGGGTTTGCCTGATTGGGCGGCATAGACATTTGAAAAATCAATCAATCAATCAATCAATAAATAAATTCTGATGTATGGTACAGTTATCGTGAACTTGGTCAGGCTGAGGGGAAGGCTGTTCTTTGTCAGGAGAGAGGAGCCAAGACTGAAAGAAAGGGTGGTGGTGGTGGTGGTGGTGGTGACTTGTCATGTGATAAACACAAGGCCTGTTCCTTCTGCTGTTGAAAAAAAATATCTCTGTTCGTGATAGATTTCTGAAACTCTGAGCAGCTCTTTGCAATATATGCCTGCCCTTCTTTTCCTATGCTGCAAGGCAAGCATTTCTCTCAGAAGAAGACAGTAAGAGCACTTAGAGATCCTTTTCATAGATCAGGATGCATGGGATTTATAATATGGGCTTGGCTAACTCTAGAGCTAACCTAGAGCTAACCTATCTCTAGAGCTAACCTAGAGATGGGCAACTATTGATTGATTGATTGATTGATTGATTGATTGTTCAAATTTCTATGCCGCCCAATCAGTCAAACCCGACTCAGGGCGGCTCACAACAAAATTAAAACATACATATTAAAAACAATTAAAACCCCAACATACCCACCCACCTATTAAAACTAACCACATTAAAACTGCACGCATTAAAAAGATGTTAACTAAAGGTTAACTGACTCAGTTCTGGTCCACCAGGGTTAATTATGGCTGCTCTCACTCACTGCTACCTCAGAGATAAGCAAAGGGCTTGGAGTCACTGGTGACTCTGCTAATAAGGATTGTCATGAAGACTCTTTGGCAAGTCATGTTTGAGGCTTTGGTTATAAGTATCTTTTCTCTTTGTCCAGAAAATCTGTTTGCAGCAGACAAGGAGGGAGCAGTGGGGTCACATTGGATTGTGCAAGCAGGAGATGTCACACAGCACACCAGGGGTGTCCAAACTATGCCCGTGGGCCAGATATGGCCCACGGGCCATGGTTTGGACACCCCTGGTTTAAGCAGAGAAAATGGCAGCCTAAAAATCTATCTTTTCCTGTTGCAAACCATATCTCTTGTAAAACAGATTGCAAGGTGCATTTTACTCCCGCTTCTGGTGGGAGGAACCACATGACCTTCCCATGGCCCAAAAGGTTAGGGCATCCGTGCAGTATACCATTGAATGTATTGGCTAGGGCTGAAGGAAAGTGCTCTCCACAACAGATAAGGCCACAGGTTTTCTATACTTGCTCTGAACATTAAAGCAGCCTTCAAAACTTTGCAACCCCCCTCCCCCCACACACAATTTGTTTCACATTTTAATGAGCTTATCATAGTATCTTGAGATGATGAGAATTTAAGTTACTTTGAGTAGTTCTCGATTAAAGAATAGTGAGAGGGAGAAACCCCTAGAGAAATATTAATGATGCCCAAAAGCCTGAGTCAGTTTTTCCTGTTTCTTCTGGATTACTGTATCTATATTCTGCCTCCCATCTCTGGAATAAAAGGCCAATTAGCTTAATGGATGGATTTTTGAGGCAAGCTTTCAAGGCCCAAGTCGGTGTAATAATTTCATGTCAGAAATTATTCTGGGTTGAAAGGAGAAACTCCACTCACGGGACGCCCGAACGAGGCTCATGTCCCCAAGATCTTTTCCCACCGAAGTGGTCCCTATTTATCTACTTGCAATTTCTGCTAGGTTGGCAAGAGCTGGGACAGACAATGGGAGCTCAAATTGTCATGTAGTACCTGGGTTTCGAACTGCTGACTTGCTGGCCTTCCAGCTTACAAGGCAAGCTTCTTAACCACTGAGCCACAGCAACCCAAGTCAGTGATTGTGGCTTTGAAATAGGCCATTTCTTATTCTTAACGAGAATAAGGTTCCTCGGTACCTGCACCCCTTTTTAGGGGTGGGTTCTTAACTCTGTTTTTATCTGTTTTATTCATGTTGTGAACCACCCTGAGTCGGCCGTGGTTGAGTGGGCGGTATAGAAATCTAACAATAAATAAATAAATAATGCCAGCTTCATTTAAAGAAAACATAATATATATTTTGCCATTTTCCTTGCTAGGCTCAGCTGCTAGAACTTCGGACACAGAATTACCAGCTCTCTGATGAACTTCGCAAGAATACTGCTGGTAAGAAGGAAACTCTTCTGGGCTTCTTCTGTCTGTGGGCTTGACTCCGGAGGGTAAAATATTCTCTCAAACCACTGCTTCCCCCTTAATTCCAAAACAGTGACCCTTGAAATCCAGATTGTCACACCTTGTCTCTTAAAAAATTGGCCAGGAAAACTGGCCAAGAAAGATTATGTTTAAAGGGAAATCAAGTTTACAAGGGTTACATTTTAGTGGTTAATTATTTTGTTAGAGGATCAGGACAAAACAGTGGGGACAGTCATCCAAGAGGCTCAAATGGGTTTCCAAACCTTCACACCAGCTCGAAGTTTCTGTAACGTAGGGACCTGTTTTCTTCACTCTGTACTAGCTCCCTTATTCTTGTGGGTTTTGTAGATGCTTCTATTTGTAAGCATGTGTGTCTGTTTGGCTCTCTATCAGGGGTTCCTAAACTTTTGACAAGGGTATCAATGGCTATAATTATGGATACCTAAGGACAACCTCCGGGTTGGAGAGATAGGCAGGATATCTCTCAATGCCATTTCCAGGGAATCCTAAGCAGGTGAAGGCATCTGCTTGGGAATAATACCCTGAAGCCAATGGTGAGCCACTGTGTGAGACAGAATGCTGGACTGGATGGGCTCCTGTGGCTTGTTCCAGCAAGGCTGTGCTTATGTTTCAAGCTGGGGGCCGGGTCACACTTTCTCAGTCAGCTTTGAGGGCTGGATGACAATTTTGTCCTGCCTGCAGGATGGTGATGGCCATTTTGTCCCAACAACTTCAAAGGGGATGGCCATTTTGTTTCTCAACTACCCTTGGAGGGGTGGGGCTGGGGCCACATGAAATGGTGCTTTGGGCTGGATCCAGCCCACGGGCCTTAGGTTGGAAACCCCTGCTCTATATGGAACCCCTGCTGCTGCTGCAGATTCTGGAGTGCCCAATGAAGGAGTGACTGTGGAGGAAAAGGAGAAGATAGAGACTGTATGGATTGGTGGGAAATCGAGAAAGAGTGTAGAACTTGGTATCAACATGAGAAATTCGCCTGTCATTCAAAACAAAAGCCAAACATCCTGCTTTTTTGGCTCATATCAAGTGCAACATAAGCTTGTGAAATGTACAGGCAGTGCCTGAGGAGACGGCACATTGCCAAATAAACTTTTCTATGATCAGAGTGTCAGTTCTGTGCTTCGCCAGCTGTGATTTAGAGGGAGGAAAAAGACAGGATACATTCTGCACAGTCCGCCTCCCCAGTCTTCAGACGAAGGAGGAGAAGTTACAAAACCCATCTATTCCCACACATCTCATGTGAAAATATGTTCTTTTGCTCGTCCTCCCAAGAGGAAGTGGCGTTCTGCTTTAGCCACGCATCACGTCCTCTCCACTCCTTCCTTCCTCTTCCATCTGCTTCCCCCTTCTTTTAATGTGGCAGTGCTCTTTGTGAATGCTCAGAAGGGGTTCTTTTTAGATGTGTGCCTGTGCACCTATGTTGCACCCACAGTCTCCTGCAATAATAACCTTTTTGCCTCTGTATTAAAAGTTTTGGCTTTTGACAGACACTTATCATTCTGAGGACCAGAAGCAGGCTTGTCTATTTGTTTATATCTTAACAAAAAGGTTGTGATGTTTGAGACTTCTGTGTTAGATACCAGGTTTTAAATGTGTATTCTTGGTGAAGGTTTCCCTTGCTCGAAAGCCAGTCGTATCCGACTCTAGGGTTCAGTGCTCATCTCTGTTTCAAAGCCGAAGAGCCAGCGCTGTCTGCTTCCGCAGACATTTCCATGGTCATGTGGCAGGCATGACTAGATACTGGAGCGCACAGAACGCTGTTAATTTCCCACTGAAGTGGTCCCTATTTATCTACTTGCAATTTCTTGCTTTCGAACTGCTAGGTTGGCAGGAGCTGGGACCAAGACGGGAGCTCATTCCGTCCTGCAGTACTCGGGAATCAAACTGCTGATCTTCTGCTTCCCAGTCAGCATCTTAGCCACTTGAGCCAATTCTACCTGTATAGAAATGCAACACCCTCCCCCCCCCCCCCGCCCGTCTGATTCTAAAATGTTTTCTAAATCCTGCCCCCTTCTGTTCTTGATTTTTAGAATTACACGGCCTTCGGCAACGTGTAGTGTTTTTGGATAAAGAATTTTCTAAGGCTCAGAAGGTGAGATGGCATTCTGTGTGTGTGTGTGTGTGTGTGTGTGTGTGTGTGTGTGTGTGTGTGTAAGGATGGACAATGTACCTGCCTTTTTTAGGGAAAGTGGGGAAAGCATAGAACAGTGATGGCTAATCTCAGCACTCCAGCTGTTCTTGGACCTCAATTCTCAGAAGCCCTGATCAGCAGGAGTCCCAAGAACAAATGAAGTGCCAAGGTTGGCCACCTAGGGCCATGATGGCCAACCTGGCACTCCAGGTGTTCTTGGACTTCAATTCCTAGAAGCCCGAGTCAGCACTCCTGTTTAGCAGGGCTTCTGGGAATTGAAGTTCAAGAACAGCTGGAGGGCCAAGGTTGGCCATCACTGGCATAGAATGTGATTGGTTGGTCACGCATAGGTACGGCCTGCCTTTCACATCACTGACACTTACCAGGAGGGGTTGAAAGCTACAGCAGTACTAGATATAGCTGGTCAGCTTTTTGAAATAAAGATAACAAGACTGTTCCAAACAAGGCTAGTAAAGGTAAAGGTTTCCCTTGCTCGAAAGCCAGTCGTATCCGACTCTAGGGTGCAGTGCTCATCTCTGTTTCTAAGTCAAAGAGCCAGCACTGTCTGCTTCTGCAGACGTTTCCATGGGTCATGTGGCAGGCATGACTAGACACTGGAGCACACTGAACGCTGTTACCTTCCCACCGAAGTGGTCCCTATTTATCTACTTGCAATTTCTTGCTTTCGAACTGCTAGCTGGGATGAAGACGGGAGCTCATTTCCATCCTGCAGTACTCAGGAATCGAACTGCTGACCTTCCGCTTCCCAGTCAGCGTCTTAGCCACTTTTGCCACTGCAGGGGCTGTCTGGCGATATAATGGCGGAACCTTTTATTTGTGTGTGAGACAGCTTTGCTTTTTCATTTTATAAATGTCACAAGATGGGCTCAGTTTTTTAAAAAAATCCAATGGAGGCGTTAGATTGAGTTAGGAGAGATAATTGCAGTGGGTGGTGGATCTGACAGAGTTTCTTCAGGTGCTCTGCATGATCCGTCAGTTAGAAGGGAACACACCAGCCCTTTTGCTGAGGTGGAAGACAAGAAGTTGTTGGGGCTGCAGCTGCTGTCATCCCCAGCCAGTGTAGCCAGTGGTGATGGATGTTGGGAATACTCGTAGTAGATCAGGATCTTTTAATTTTTAATTTAATTTAATTTAATAGTCAGTTTCTCCTGCTGCTTCTCTCTTTAACTAGTTCTTTTCTCTCTCCCCTCCCTCCCCTTAGGCTCTGAGTAAGAGCAAGAAGGCTCAGGTAAGACTTCCTGCATAGGGGCAGATGCTCTGGGTGCACCGAGTCACCATTTTGCCTAGCCCAGGTGCTGTCTCATTTTTCCTGCTATGATTTGTTTCCACCTTCATTTCTCACCTTTGTCTCTCGCAGGGGTGCCCAAACTACGGCCTGTGGGCCAGCTCCAGCTCCGACACCAACTCATCCGGCCTGTACCGCCCTCGTTGCTCGTGGAAGTGAAAGTAAAATGCATGTTTTACTTCCACTTCTGGGAGAAACGAGGGTGGCACAGGCCGGGCGAATTGGCGTTGGGGCTGGATCTGGCTTGTGGGGCGTAGTTTGGGCACCCCTGGTTTAAGCAGAGAAAATGGCAGCTTAAAAATCTATCTCAGCCTGTTGCAAAACAGATTGCAAGGCACGTTTTACTTCCGCTTCAGGTGGGAGGAACCACATGACCGGCCTACTAAACCATGTGACCAGCCCATGGCCTGAAAAGTTTGGACACCCCTGGTCTATCGGAACATCTTCTCTTCTTGCCCCTTCTCTGTACATACTCAGGGACTTGTGGTTGGGGCAGACTTGGCTCCGCAGTGGCCATGTTGGTTGGGATATCCTGAGTAGTGTAACCCAATAAGATAATTTTCCCCAAGCTCTTCCCTCCCAATTTATTGATCCCAATTTATTGTCTCCTCTCCACATCTCTTGAAAAGCCCACTTTCTTGACAGCCTGGAGACTATCTAAGTCCTATGATTTTTTTTTGGTGTGTGCATTTATGCTTCGTAAGCAAAAAACTATGGAAAAGAGATTCAGGGAAACATAGGATTGGAAAATACCTTCTAAATCTCATCCCACAAATACAATGATACCTCATACAACGTCCAAACTTGGTTCCACAAGTTTTTACTTTATATGGATTTGGACTTTGTATGAAGCATGCAAAATCCTAGCCGCAATGCCTCATACAACGTCCAAATCCTTGCCGCGATGCCTCGTACAACGTCATTTCCATAGAGATACATTGTACTGTAACAGCACAGACTTCAGGGCAAAGTCAAGGAAACTGACAGAACTTTAAGAAATCATTGTCTAAAGGCTAAATACATTACAAAACATGTCAAACAACCCTGATTTTAGGGGACAAACCAACTTGTGGAAAATCCCCAACGCCTCATACAAAGTTGCAGCGACTTTGTATGAGGTAACTTTTTTCAAGGAATTAGGCGATGTTGTATAAATTCGATGTTGTACGAAGTGGACTTTGTATGAGGTATTACTGTACAAAAGAGGGTTCTGTTGCTCTCTGGTCCTCCCTTCTGGTGACATCCTAACCAGCTCAGTATCTCTACCGCCAACCTCACGCTGCTGCCATTCTGCCTGTAACTAATTACAGTTTGCCATAAGGCCAAGTGTCCCTTTATTTTGGCAATGGAAAGGCAGGAAACGAGCAAAGGCAAACCTTTTCTAATCTTTAGAGGAGAATGGCTTTGATTTTCTCCTGTGGGGCTTGCCAGCGCTCTTTCTTTTCCACTAGTGGGCAGCGACTCAACGCCGAGTGTCAGGCGGCAGTTAATTAACCTGACCACCCTGAGGACTAACGGCCTTGGGTGGTGAAGTCCATGGGGAAGGGTGATGGTCCCCAGGTGGATTAAATCCCACTTGGATCCATCTTGATGGAGGGCAGCAGCTTCATCAGTACTGGCCTGGGGCTGATGAGGACTTTGTGTCCCAAAAGGGCTCAGGACCAGAAACTAGTTCACAAAACTGGATCAATGGTATGGGTGTCATGCTGTGATGAAAAACGCAGATGAAAGGCCACTGCATTAGATTCTCAGGACAGTCTTCATGGCTGATCGCCAATGTTCAGATTCTCAACCTGCGGCTCATGGGCTGATGTAGTCCACGGCCACCATTTTATATGTGCCCACCACCACCACCTCCACCACCCCTGGAAGTGCCATGTGGTGGAGAAAGGGCAAAATGGCTGTCCGGACCCTGAATCTGTCTGAGGGAGCGTGACCGGCTTTAAAAGGTTGAGAACTCCTGAAGTAGGGTTTTGGTGCTGCCCCCGAGTAGAAAAGAAAGAGTGCTTTGCATAGATTCTCTCTGCCTGGCATCTTTTCTCACATTTTTTTTCCCTTTCTCCGCAGGAGGTGGACGCCTTGCTTAGCGAAAATGAAATGCTCCAGGGAAAACTGCACAGCCAGGAGGACGACTTCAGGCTGCAAAACAGCACCCTCATGCAGGAGCTGTCCAAGGTACTGATGGAGGGTGTGTTTGTGTGTGTGTGTGTGTGTTGAAATTGCCTCTGCAGTGGCACTGGGTGTCCAGCAGAGTACACTGTAACACACACGGATTGATGTGAGCGACACACAGTCTCTGGTTAGCTGTGTAGGATTCTGACTTGAGCTCCTGACAACCAAGCATGAGAAGAACTCAAGACAATGTGTATTTATAGTTATGATTTATATGATTTTGTGATGTTTACCTGTTCTGTGAGCTGCCCAGAGTCGAGCAATCGAGTGGTGCGGCATATGATAATAATGATAATAATGATAATAATGATAATAATGATAATAATAATAATAATAATAATAATAATAATAATAATAATAATGATGGAACAGAGTAAGCTAATTGTGTAGATGACTTAATAGGGGCCTCTTCTCTGCCCTCTTGTAAAACCTTGTTTTATTCCCTCCTTTTCACTGGAACAGCACAGTAGGGATGTGAAAACCCATCAATTTTGATTTCACTGCTTTTCTCTGAATCCCACCTCCATTTTGGGGCCTATTTTTCATTCATTCATCCATTCATTCATTCATACTGATGATCAGTGCCTCCTTCTTTCTCTCTGACGTAGCTGTGCTCCCAGATTGAGCAGCTGGAGAAGGAGAACAAGAATCTCCGGGAAGGGGTGGCCGAGGCAGCAGCCGCAGAAGGGCCTCCCTTGACTAACCCTCTCGATGGGGAGCTGCTGAGGCTGCAAGCGGAGAACTCGGCACTGCAAAAGAACATGGCAGGTATTGCATTTGGTGGCTAAGACGCTGACTGGGAGGCGGGAGGTCAGCAGTTTGATTTCCGAGTACTGCAGGACAGAATGAGCTCCCGTCTCTGTCCCAGCTCCTGCTTGACCTAGCATTCCGTGCGCTCCGATGTCTAGTCATGCTTGCCACATGACCACGGAAAAGTCTGCCGAAGCAGACAACACTGGCTCTTCGGCTTTGAAACAGAGATGAGCACTGAATGCTAGCGTCGGATACAACTGGCTTTTGAGCAAGGGACACCTTTGCCTTTACTAAGCCTGGTTAGAGTGACTTGGATCAAAGGTGGAGGGAGGGATTGGTTGAGTATGGGAGCAGTTTGGCCTGTAAATGAAGACAGCCTGTGAGAATAAATGTTGTGGTCCATGGACTAGCTGGACAGCTGCTCTAGCCAAGCAGTGGTCTCACGCACTCTTTGTTTGTGGCTGTGTTGTGCTTATGCCCTTGCCCAGGGAGTGTTGTGCCCGTGGCACATGTCTAGGGCAGACTCAGGATGGGTAGGTCAGGGTTGGGTGGGTGGGTGGGGAGCTGTAGCCTTCTAGATGTTGTTGAAGTTCAGTTTCCATCATCCATTGCCAATTGGATGAATGGTGCGCCATGCAGGAAAGCAGTAGCTTATCAGCATCAGGAGGGGGCAGAGCTTTCCCTGGTGTAGACATGGAGGACGAGAGAAGGAAAAGGGTGAAAGGCAAGTGTGTGGAGAGGGAGAAGCAAGGCCTGGAGAAGAGAGAAGGGGGTAAAAATCTCTCTTCTTCTCCCAGCCAACCAGCCAGCATGTGAAGACAAAGCTCAGAAATGACTAGCTGGAGTAGAGGAGCAGGGAACTGCTTTTAAGTTGGGACTAGGAAGCTAAAGGTGATCTCAGAGAAATAATGGGAACCCAGACATTCCCCAGAATCTCTCCTGTCTAGCATAGCCAAAGGCCTTATTGCCAGTCGTCTTCCCAAAATGAAACTTTTCCAAGCTCTCTGTGGCTGAAGCTAGATATCAGAATAAAGTCAGGTGAAAGAGTAAAGCAGGGGTTCCCAACCTAAGGCCCATGGGCCGGATCCGACCCCCAGCACCATTTCTTGTGGCCTCCCCACCCCTCCAAGGGCATTTGAGAAACAAAATGGCCACCCCCTTTGAAGCTTTGGGGACAAAATGACCACCCCCATTGTGCAGGGCAAAATGGCCATCCGGCCCTCAAAGCTGACTGAGAGTATGACCTGGCCCCTGGCTTGAAAAGGTTGGGAACCCCTGGAGTAAAGGGTGGTTCTGCCACCCTCTCTTTCCCCCAGGAGCTGGTGGGTAGTTCTGAATATTTGTAAGCAGTTGATCTTGGATGGTGTGGAGCAGTTGCTCCTAGATAATTTGGGACTACAGTTCCCAGAAGTTCTAGCTAGCACCATCTTTGTGGATTTTAAGACATGTAGTCCCAAGAACATCTTTAAACTCATCTTTAGACTGATTTAGACTCAGTCCATCTTTCTCAGTCTCATGACATAACGATGGCAAAGTAATAGCAATTACACTTACATTACTACCCACAGTGCTTAGTGCACTCTGTGGGTGGTTCGCAAGGTAATTAGCATTTTGCCCCCAGCATGCTGGGTACTCATTTTACCAACCTTGAAAGGAGGTAAGGCGGAGTCAACTTTGATTCCTGGTTAAGATTGAACTCACAACCTTTTGGTCGCAGGACAGCAGTTTATCCAATGCACCACCAAAGCACTTGGGAGCAGATCTGAACACAATACTGTATATACTCAAGTATAAGTCAGGTTTTTAGCCCTCAAAATGAGATCCAAAAATGGGATTTGACTTATACTCGGGTCAATGTAAACACTCAAAAACATACCCACACAAATGTCTAAATCAATTTATTTTACTGTATTTTCATGTATTTTAATTATTGAAACTCACTAGCAGCCGCTGCATTTTCCACCCCGACTTATACTCGGGTCAATCTATTTTCTTAGTTTTAGAGGTCCAAATTCGGTACCTCAACTTATATTTGTGATTTCTTATAGTCGAGTATATATGGTAGCTTACCAGAGTGGAGGTGGAGTTGGAAATGGAAGGAGCTTGGTTTGCATGGAAAGGGAATTGAGATCTTTACCAGGTGGGTGGCTTGGTCCACTCTGGGCTTTTCTTAGCTTTACAGGAGCGCTATGAGAAGGAAGTGGCCCGGCAGGCTGAGAGTCAAGGTGGAGGGAAAGGCGATGCCTCTGGGGCGCCTCTTTCTACGGGGCAAGAAGATTCAGAGCCTCAGGCGTCTGATGGTGGGGGTGGCGGCAGCAGCAGCGCCTCCCAGCAGCTGCTCTCAGAGGTGGAACTGAAGTGGCAGACAGAGCGGGAGGAGAAGATCCTCCTGAAGGAGCAGTTGCAGAACCTGGAGGTAAGAAGTCAGCTGAGTGAGTCAGTGAGCGAGAGTGCCACACTCATTTTTAAGTCACCCTGTTGTTGAGAACCCAGGGTATCGTAGTGTTTAAAAGAGTCTTGAAGCTTGCAGGCTTTCATGAATGGGACAGCAACATCCTGTTCCTCCCTCATGTCTCTACCTGAGCTATGCTCAATGTGGCCGGGTCCCTGGGTAGGCAAAAACTCTCCTGAGCTAACAGACCACCCTCCCACCCCACCCCGTGGTGCCAATGTTACATATGTGAGTGTGACATTCTTGACTCTCCTGAAAAAAAAATTCACGCAACAACCCCCTCCCCCCCCCCCCCCAATCTAGATTCCTGGCTGTGGCCCTGGATGCGGCTGATGGGAATTGCAGTCCAGTTGGCCCATAACAGGATTAAAAGAAAGGGTCGAATAGGGAACTCCCTCCTTGCTTCCAACCTAAAGTTAGCTGTGGAGTTTGGGGGCGATCTTAAGCAAACCATTCTCTCGACTTCAATTCCTACCTGTGCTGTGGAGGTAATAAAAATGCTCACCTGCTCTATAAAGTTGGGGTAAAGAGGATAGAAAATGTATATAGAGTAGGAGTGCCCAAACTACAGCCTCTTGGGCTGAATCCAGCCCCCAACGCCAATTCATCCGGCCCACACTGCCCTCGTCCTTCCCAGAAGCAGAAGTAAAATGCACCTGTACAGGCGCATTTTACTTCCACCTCCAGGGGCGGCATGGGCCGGATGAATTGGCGTCGGGGGCTGGATCCAACTCACAGGCTGTAGTTTGGGCACCCCTGGTTTAAGCAGAGAAAATGGCAGCTTAAAATCTGTCTCAACCTGTTGCAAAACAGATTGCAAGGCACATTTTACTTCCGCTTCCGGTAGGAGGAACCACGTAACCGGCCCGGTGAACCATGTGACCGGCCCGGTGAACCCATGGCCTGAAAAGAGCGAGAGAGAGCATACCTTGGTCATAAAAGACTTCCCTCTTCTCTTTTTCAGTACTGGTTATTTTGCTAGTAAAGTAACAGTAGCACCCCTTTCAACAGAGGGTTGCCCACCCACCCCTTACCATGACTTATCCCAAGTATAATGGATTTGGTTCCTTCCTCCACATACACTTTCCTCCACTCTCCAGAAATAAAGTTAGTAGTAGCTATATGTTTGCACAGAGGAGAATTTTTTTAAAAAATCCTATGGTCAGGAGATTCAGTGGTGGTGGGGAGAGAGACCAAAGGATTTGCCCTTAATTTAATTAATTTAATTTAATAGATTTATGTACCACCCTATTAAAACAATTAAAAACCCTTAAAAACATAGCAATATTACCCCCTGCTGTGCCATTTACTATCTAAAAACAAATATAAAATCTACAAAACCTTAACATTAAAAATTTAATTACAGGGGGGGGGGAAGCCTCAGACAAGCCAAAAAGGGGAGCTTGTTGACAGTCCCGGATCCCAGACCCATTTTGCCAACCTTACCTTGCCTGTTTAAATAAGTAACACCTGCCGTGTAGAAGTGTTTAAAGAATGACTCAAAGAATGAGGACTTTGAGCTTCTATTGTTTGTCAACCCCTTCTCTTCCCTTTGGTAGGCCTCCAAGGTGACAGAGATGTCTCGTTTGCAGCAAGAACTTGGCAAGGTGAGGGAAATGCAGCATGTGTGTTTGTGTTTCAATGTTTTGTGGGTGAGGAGGGTGGTTGGTGTTGGTGTTCGGGGGTGGGGGTGGGGTGGGTGACAAGTTTAAGGGGTGATTGTTATTCCTGGTGAGAACTCACCTCCCCTTTTCTCCTGTGCAGCTTGCAGAGAAGCTAAAGAAGAAGCAAGAGAGGTGAGTCAGGTTTATTTCTTTCCAGCAACCTCTAGATCTGTGATGGCGAACCTTGGCACTCCAGATGTTCTTAGACTTCAATTCCCAGAAGCCCCTGTGAATCCACACGAATGGGTTTACTGCAATTCATCCGGCCCACACCGCCCTCGTCACTCCCGGAAGCAGAAGTAAAACGCGTCCGTATGGGTGCATTTTACTTCCGCTTCTGGGAGCGACAAGGGCAGTTCAGGATGGATGAATCGCAGTAAACCCATTTGTGTGGATTCACAGGGGGCTTGGGCTTCTGGGAATTGAAGTCCAAGAACATCTGGAGTGCTAAGGTTCGCCATCATGGCTCTAGATCATTGGTTCCCAGGGGTTGCGGTGGCTCAGTGATTAAGAAGCTTGCTGATGAGTCAGCAGTTCAAGACCCGGGTATTGCATGGCAGGTTGAGCATCTGACTCTGTCCCAGCTCCTGCCAACCTAGCTATTCGAAAGCAAGAAATTGCAAGTAAATAAATAGGGACCACTTTGGTGGGAAAATATATTGGGGACATGAAAGGAGCCTCATTTGGGCATCCCCTGAGCAGAATTTCTCCAGCAAAAATCCTTTCAACCCAGAATAATTTCTGACACTAAGTTATTATTATTATTTGATGACCAGGATTCTGTTGGCTATTTACAGTTACACTGATGTAAGTGCAGTAACTTAATTAAGTGCTGCTAGTAAACAAGTTGCCATTTCTCTTTATTGTCACATGCCAACATTTTTTACGGTTATGTTCTGCCCCCAGCGGTATATATGATTTCTTCCCACTATCCTGTTTTTATCTATGAGAATCATATGACTTTGTTTGGGAGTGAATGAAGGAACGGCACAAGGTAATCCAGTGAACTCTGTTGCTTAAATGAGGATTTGAACTAGGGTCTCTCTTGCTCTAATTCAGCACTCAAAACTGTCACACCATCCAAGGAGCCATAGGACCTTTTTAGACCCTGACCCTGTCGTATTTTAACTTACTCCAGATCTAATCATATATGCCAAGGGGACTCTGTCTCCAGACTTTGATTCCTTCTCATAAAACTAAGCGTGAACGGAGCCTCTCCTCTGCAATTATAAGGGCATGTCATAGTGTTTAGCAGAGTCTGTACTTGGGATAGGGGAGTAGAATCTAATTTTGATATTTAACGCGTTGTAATACAGTATTTTCCATCTTTCCTTTCCTCCCATTAGCTTTCTGCGGTTGCAGACAGAAAAAGAGGCTCTCTATAATGACAGCAGGTACGGAACTGCGTGCTTGATACTTGATCCTAAATGCTAATTTATAGCTTATGCTTGAGGTCAGACACGCCTGCAATCCTTGAAATGGCAACCATGTGGACATTTTAGGACTGGAGTTCCCAATAGCCCTCATGCTTAGCTATGTTGGCTAAGGCAGGGTGGAGTTGCACTCTCATAACATCTGGAGGTCCACCCCCCTCACTTCTTGCCCTGTTGTAAGAGGAGCTGCCTCTTGGTGGGATAGATCTCTTCCCTAAGGTAGATGAGGGAAAACACAGGGATGGGAAGTGATTAGTGGTAAAGTGGAGACGCCCAAAGCCTCTCAGGGCTTCCCAGCCAGCAGAAAGCCACACAGCCAGCTGGCGGTAGCATTACTGAAGCCCTGGCAAGGTGGACCCCAGGAGGAATGATCTAACAAGGTCAATGGCTTGGGAGGAGTTACATCTCTTGGCTGGCTAGGCTGGGGCAGAGACAGCTTGAGATCCACAAAAGCCATAGAGCCTTTTGTTGGTCTACCCCAGGGGTGCACAAATTACAGCCTGTGGGCTGGATCCGGCCCCCAATGCTAATTCATCTGGCCTGCACCGCCCTCATCGCTCCTGGAAGCGGAAGTAAATTTGCCCAGGCTGGCACGTTTTACTTCTGCTTCCGGGCGCGACGAGGGCGGCATGGGCTGGATGAATTGGCGTTGGGGTTGGATCCGGCTCGTGGGCTGTAGTTTAGGCACCCCTGGTTTAAGCAAAGAAAATGGCAGCTTAAAAAGCTATCTCATCCTGTTGCAAAACATGTCTGTTGCAAAACAGATTGCAAGATGCGTTTTACTTTCGCTTCCAGTGGGATGAACCACATGACTAGCCTGGGCCTGAAAAGTTTGGGTATCCCTGGTCTACTACATCTGGGAGGGACACCTCCCACCCCACCCCACCCCCCCCGCCTCCTCCTGAAGGGCAGCTACAGCCAATCGCTCTTGCCTTTAAAAAAATGACCATGCCATTTAGGCATGGGGTTTTCACTGTTAATGGCACCTCCCAAATGTTGTAAAAGTAGCCAAATGAAAACGTTAAATTCATAGCATGATGTCAGCATAAACTGTAGCAGAACTAGGAGGTGTAAAGTTTTGGGGCTACAAGTGTTCTTAGAATTCCCTAGCTTGAATGTGTGTTTTGGGAGTTGTCGTTTCCCCCAGAAAGGAATGTTTCCAAAAACCATATAATAGATGAGGGGTGGGTATCATCCAGTATCAGAGGGCCCTTTCCTCCCCTCCCTAAGCCCTCGAGGGCTGAACTGGTTCAACACCTGCCAGTTTGGGCTATGGAAGTTATACCATGGTTGAGGGCAAAGGTGGTAACGGTAGAGGTGACTTAAGAGAGTCTTGAGTTTGGACCCTCACCTTTGCCTTCCCCTGCCTGTAAACAACCTTTCCCTCCTACCAAATTTCAGGACCAAAATTGAAGAGATTCAGCAGCGGAAGGAAGAGGAGCTCAAATCGCTACAGATTCGCAACCAGAAGCTGCAGCATGAGATCCAGATATCAAATCAGGTAAAGAGTTGCCTTTGCTGATGCCAGTTTTGAGTCTCGTGTAGGGCATCCTCCAGGGATATCTTTTCTTGGGGAAGCAATTGGTTTTTTATCACTCAGCTCCTCACTTCTGCTCTTTTCTATAATCCAGGGGTGCCCAAACTATGACCCGTGGGCCAGATCCGGCCCCTGATGCCAATTCATCTGGCCCGTGCCGCCCTCGTCACTCCTGGAAGTGGAAGTAAAATGTACCCGTATGGGCGCGTTTTACTTTCTCTTCCAGGAGCGACAAGGGTGGCATGGGCCGGATGAATTGGCATCAGGGGCTGGATCCGGCCCACAGGCTGTAGTTTGGGCACCCGTGGTTTAAGCAGAGAAAGTGGCAAGGTGCGTTATTTGCAAGGTGTGTTTTGCTTCCGGTGGGAGGAACCACATGACCGGCCCGCTGAACCATGTGACCAGCCCGCTCTGCCTTCTTCTGCTTGCAATTAGAGCGCGTTCTTGCTGGTGTAGTTCTCTTCCACAGCGTCGGGAGTGCCGTGGTGTGTCCTTGTGTTGGAAGGCAGTGCACCAATTAAACCCTTCCTCGGAATCCTGTTCCCTGATGGAATGTGTTCCTTCCTGGCCAGGGCTTTTCGGACTTAAAGGATCAACTGCAGAGCCGTCGGAAAGAGCACGAGGTGGCTTTGCAGGCACTACAGGACCAAGTGAGTACCCTCCACCCCCACCACCCTTCACGGTCAGCCCCTCTCTGCATACTAGCCAATGGAACCCAAGTGGAGAAATTCTGCTCTGCCAGACTACAATGCAGCAGTATGACATGTGCCCTGCTCTTCTCCTGGGGTTCATATTGAAGGAGTAAATGTCTCTGTTTACAAAATGTGTGTTGCCTTGTGGTCCAGGGCTGTACGGACTCCGAAGAGAAGGAAGGCAAGAGAAGAGGCAACTTTCAGTGCTGTTGAGATTTATTGAATATTGTGATGGTTTACATCGTTTTATTTAATTTGTTTTGTTTTGTTTTTTTGTAATGTTTGTTGACTGGCTTAAAAACTAGCCTGTTAGTAGAAAGGTGGGGTAAAATGTAATAAGTAAATAGAATGGATTAATTGAGCTAGTAATCAATTGATTATATTGTATTGGGGGGAGCCAAAGCTACATTGTCTCTTTATAATACAATAACAACTCGAGCACAATTCAATTGTACATTTCATACATATACAAAATGTTGAAGCTCATATTCTCTTTTCTGCATGTAGGTTCTTCAAAATAGGTTTCACATCTATGTTTTTTAAAAGTCTCATCCATTTGCTTTTTAAAAAATAGTTCAATCAGCTCTCAAATTGCAAATTTGTAATTCTTCTTGTTGTAAAAACCTGTTATGCCTCAGTGAAATCAAGAATTGCCCCTTCTCTCTTTCCTGTAACCTTCAGATCAAACATAATTTGTCTGCCCATCAAATGAACAGAGGGGCTTTCCCTATTGTGCACTAATTAGATGCTAACCAGATTGTAAACTTGGATTCCTGTCTTGAGCAGGGGGTTGGACTCAATTGCCTAAAAGGCCCCTTCCAACTCAGTTATTATTCTATGATTCTATGAAAAACCGTGTTCTGCAGGTCACATTCAGTTGTGGACATTGGCATGGACGTCCAACTTGGATCTGGTGTTGGCAATTGGTTCCTGTGAATGAAGGCCATTCCTGTCTCCCTTGAGTTGCATGGATCAGTAGTGCTTGAAGTTACCTGAGTTCTCAGATCTCCACCTTTGGCTTGGGGCTGCATCAGAATTGCTGGAGGGTCCCCCTGCCACCCTGGCATGGAATTTCATACATGTACATTTTTGCAAATATGTGTCCTTGAAGACCAGGGGTTGCCAACATATGGCCTGTGGGCCGGCCCCAGCCCACAACATCATTCCATCTGGCCCACACCCTTGCTCCCACCATTGCCATCACCATCGCTGCTGTCTCAGTCCTTCTCCCCTCCAAGCCATCTTTCAGATAAGGACTAGCTTTTTAAAAAGATAAGGGTGTGATTTTCCAAAGTTGCCGAATTCTTCACACACAACCCATCACTCTGGATCAGAAGGATTCATGTGACCCTGGAACCAACCAATTCTGGGATGCATAGGGACTTGACATGGGAAGGGACATCATTCTCCCCAGGTCTGCTGTAAGCCTTCTTACAACCTCCGCATAGCAATCATTCCTATGGGAAAATCCGTACAATGATTTTCCAATGGGAAAACCTGCTTTAGCGCCAAACATTGTACGGTTTTTCCCATAGGGAAGATTGCAGAATGATGAAAACCGCATAGCGATCAGCTCCGTGGAATGGATTAAAATCGCTATACGAGATTCTACTGTACATAATTTTGTTAATATTTTTCAGTTGTAATAATTTTAGCGTTGTTCTTGTCGTTTTGATTTGTGAGTTGGTTTGAAGACTGGTAAATGTGTGAATTTCCAACATGAATTATGTTTAGGTCTCCATTTGGGTGTTGGGGATCGGAATTGGGTAAATTTGCATATATGCATCAGTCTAATCAGTTCCTCAGAATGTACCTCACTAATCACTAATGTATCCTCCCCTTCACTACTGGAAATCTGTAAATCCAGCTGTTGCTTGTGCACATTATCAAGCCATGTTTCAGATAAGGACTAGCTTTTTTAAAAAATAGAAGGCTGTGATTTTCCAAAGTTTCCAAATTCTTCACACACAACCCATCACTCTGGATCAGGAGGATTCATGAGACCCGGGAACCAACCAATTCTGGGATGTATAGGGACTTAACATGGGAAGGGACGTCATCTTTCTCAGGTCTGCTGGTTTCTGCCATTCCACCAGTGGAAGTTCATGGATGGTTTTCTCCACCACTTCCCAGTCCTGAATTAGAAATGTATGTGAAATAGAAACCAAAGAGAAGATTGTCTTGGGTAGACTTGGCAAGTAGGCTTCTCTTTATACTTGAAGCCAAGCTGGTGGATGGATGAGAGAAAAGACAGGCTTAGTAAAAACCTAGACGCCCCCCCCCCCCCCGCCCCTTCCTTCAGGCTTATGAAGAGTGGTTTGCTTGCTTGGAGAATCTGCATGTGAAAGGGCCTCTTGGGCTGCCAAACCTGAAGGCATTGGTACCCTAAAAATTAAATTTGTGGAGTCAATGATGTTACAAAGGTCTCCTACTTTATCTATACTCTATACTCTCTCTATATAAAACAGAGGTGTGGTCTTGTATGTGCTCTATACAAATCCGCACCCCTGGACCGATCGCGCTGAAAATTGGCACATACGTACCTCGCCCTTCGGAGACCAGCACTGGTGTATGCCCCTAAATTGATCTGCAAAGGGACGTATACTCGACAGGAGTGTGTGTGTGTGTGTGTGTGTGTCTGTGTGTGTCCAAGTGATGTCATAGTGATGCTAATGTCATAGCCCTAGGTAGGTCACCTGATTGTGACATCGTGATGTAATTGAGCTGGCTAATGTCACAGTCCCAGGTAGGGACGCAAAGGTGACACATGTATAGAAGGATAAGGGCGGACCGTCAACGGAGAAGCGGGACGGGTGAGGGAAGAGAGAGACGGAGGAAGGGATGTCACAGTTCCACGTAAGGACAGGTGAGGGAGGCAGAGAGGGGACGGGTGAGGGAAGAGAGAGAAGGAGGAAGGGAGGGAGGAGTGACCCACACACACCCCATGAAGTTTCCATGGGAAAGGATGGCCTACGGTAAAAAAAAAAAAAAAAACGGGCAAGGCCGGGTAATTGGCTAGTTAGGTAATATGTTCTGTCTTTGTTGACTTTAAAATGTGGTCCACGAGCCCTGTTGTGCTGTGGAGCCCTGGTGTTGATTGTACTCAATGGGGCCCTGGACTTCAACCTACCCACCACTCACTCACTCACTCACCCACCACCTTTCAGTCCTACCTCTTGGCTTTACAAATCCTGCAGGAAGAGCCTTAATGTTCTTGTTTGTCTTTCACATTTCTTTGCTCAGACTTCTTAGCTTCCAGAGGAGACTTTGTGCCCACTTCTTAACTGTGCTTTACCACTCTTGTCTTACTTCTAGATATGTTCTGCACTTACTGTGAATCTTCAATGGTTGTGTAGTGTCTTACTGATTGTGTATATATATACTGCATATGAAATGCATTTTATTTTGTTCAGTCTTCTTTTTTAAAATTGCAGTTCATGTCATTTCCCCCACTCCTCAATTTGGTTTCCAAGAAAAATAAGCTTACCGTATTTGCTGGCCTATAAAATGCATCGAAGTATAGAGGTGAAACTCGGAAAATTAGAATATCGTGCAAATGTTCATTCTTTTCACTTAAAAGGTGAAACAAATATATGAGATAGACTCACTACGTGCAAAGCAAGAGATGTCATGCCTTAATTCGTTATAATTGTGATGATCATGGCGTACAGCGTACATGAGATTATGTGATGATTATGGGATACATGAGATTGGGGGGTTGGGGTTTTCATGAACTGTAAGCCATAAGCATCAATATTATAACAAAGGCTTGAACTATCTTCGCTTTGCATGCCATGAGTCTATCTCATATATTTGTTCCACCTTTTGAGTTGCATTACTGGACTGAATGAACATTTGCACGATATTTTAATTTTCTGAGTTTCACCTTTAAGACATACCCCATTATTATCAAAATAGCCCACTATAGGCAACTATACAGCACAAGATACATTCTGTTTTCCCAGTGGTATTTTAGGGGGGGGGGGGGGAGTGGGTCTTACATGCCAGCAAATTGGGTACTTTTTTTTTGTTAAAACCACTTTATTAGATTTTCTGCAGCTGCTCTTTCTATGTTCTAGTTGGTATTTTTAATCTCTTTTCTCTCATTTATCTGTTTTGTCCCCCCCCCCCCTCTCTCTGTGTGTGCTTCTTTTCCTTCATCACTCGTGGGGCCTCAGGTTGCTTGTCAAAGTGTGGAGAGCCAGGAGCAGGTTGAGACTATTCTGTCTGAAAATGATGCTCTGAGAACCAATCTGGCAGCATTAGAACAGGTACTCGGCTCCTCTGTGGAAGCCAAATGCTCAGAAAATGGGAGAGGGTGGTGGGAGTGGGAGATGCCAGAATACTAATGTTTAAGTCCATAGGTAAAGGTAAAGGTCACCCTTGCTTGAAAGCCAGTTGTATCTGACTCTAGGGTTCAGTGCTCATCTCTGTATGTAGCCAAACAGCCAGCACTGTCTTTGTTTGCAGACATTTCCATGACTAGACACTGGAGTGCACGGAACGCTGTTTACCTTCCCACCGAAGTGGTCACCAAAGTGGTCCCTATTTATCCTGGACCCCTTTCAGTCAGGATTCAGGCCTGGACATGGTACTGAGACAGCATTGGCCGCACTTGTGGATGATCTGTGGTGGGAACGGGATGGTGGTCATCCGTCCGTCCTTGCTCTCCTTGACCTCTCAGCGGCCTTTGATACCATCGACCATGGTATTCTTGTGGGACTTCTCAAAGGGTTGGGGATCCAGGGCACTGTGCTGTCTTGGTTCTCCTCATTCCTGAAGGACAGGACCCAGTCGGTGTGTTTGGAGGGTGAGAGGTCCAGCCCTAGGCTTCTCCTATTCGGAATGCCTCAGGGCTTGGTGCTCTTTCTCTCCTATTTAACATCTACATGAAGCCGCTGGGTGAGATCATCCGTTCCCAAGGGGTGCGGTACCATCAGTACGCAGGTGACACATAGTTCTACATCTCGGCCAATGGGGACCCCAGCGATGCTGTCAATGTCCTGTCCAGGTATCTGGAGGCTGTGGGGGTCTGGATGGGGGCCAACGGGTTACAGCTGAATCTTAGCAAGACTGAGTGGCTGTGGGTTCAGGGTCCCGCATTATCCTGGGAGCTGCCATCCTTGGTCTTGCATGGGGATACTCTGAACCAGATAGACCCAGTGCGTAACTTGGGGGTCCTCCTGGATGCGCGACTGCTACTAGAAGAACAGGTGGTGGCCGTGGTCAGGAGGGCTTTTGCACAATTTCGTGTAATTTGCCAGTTGCGCCCGCTCCTGGATAGGGATTCCTTGCTCATGGTCACACATGCGCTGGTCACCTCCAGACTTGATTATTGTAATGCGCTCTACATGGGGCTGCCCTTGATGACCATTCAGAGGCTGCAGCTGGTCCAGAATGCGGCGGCCCGGGTCGTGATGGGGTGCGGGCGTTATGCCCGTGCCTTGCCTCTGCTTAGGGAGCTGCACTGGTTACCAGTTTGCCTCTGGGTGCAATTCAAGGTGCTGGTAATGACCTTTAAAGCCCTTCATGGTAGTAGGCCAGGTTACCTAAGAGACCGCATCGCCCCAAGGGAGTCTGCCCGCCCCACTAGGGCAGACCGGAGGGGCTCTCTCAGTGTTCCATCGGCTAGAGGGGCCCGTCTCTCTAGCACAAGAAGGGCCTTCTCCGTGTCCGCCCCAACCCTGTGGAACCCCCTGCCAGTAGACCTATGGCTACAGACAGAATTGCTGCCCTTTAGGAAAGGGCTGAATACCTGGCTGGCAGGGCAAGTATGGGGGGCCGACGGGGTGTTGACTCCTGCTCGTTGGCTCTGTTAGAGTTATATGACCCTTTTACTGATGGGTGGGGAGGGGAGGGTCTCTTTTTAATTCGGGATGGTTTTAAATAGCTTTTATTGAATTTTTAAAGGGGATTTGTATAATACCTATGTGGGGGTGTGCCGCCCTGAGTCCCCCTATTGTGAGAGGGCGGCATATAAATAAATCCAAATAAATAAATAAATACAGTAATTGCAGTTTCTTGCTTTCGAACTGCTAGGTTGGCTCATTCCGTTTTGCAGTACTTAGGTCTTGAACTGCTGGCCTTCTAGTAAGCATCTTAACCACTTGAGCCACCACAGTCCATAGGTGGCAATTAATTTTTAAAGGGATTTCCCCCCCCCCCCTTCCCAGATAGCATGGAAAGTTTCCTAGAAGCCAGAGGTAAGCCAAGGGTGCACTTCCAGAGATTTGTTTTCCTGCAATGCCCAGCATTCCCATTGGCTATGTTAGCTAGGACTGATGGGAGTTTGTATCCAAGAAATAACCTGGAGGGCCACCAGCTGTTCTCCTGTACGTTAAACCATGTCCACTTGTTTTTCTTCTCTCAGTATCTACAATGAAAAGCTAAAGTGCTTAAAAGCAAAGTTGAGCAAATGTAGCTGTCCAAGTGCTTTTGGTTCGCATCAGTATTGGCTGGGACATCCAGTGGTGTAGTTGATGCAGTCTAAGAACATCTGGAGGGCCAGAAGTTCCCAGTCAGTGTCTTAGGGAGAGTATAAGAAGTAGGCAACCGGGGGAATGTGAACTGCAGATTGCTGTCTGGTATCTTTGCAGAGATGCAGGCAAACCAACTATGTTTTAACCACCTTAATTATGCCTACCCTTAAAGGAGGGAGGTCACAGGAAAGTCTTGTTTTCCCTGCTTTTGGTGTTTTTCCAAAGTTGCCCAGAAAAAGTGATGTATAAGGGACCATGCTTTCCTTGTGTGTTGAGAATAAGCACAAGAGCTAGTTAACTTTGTGTTTCACTTCCAACCCATGCCATGAGTCTGGCATTCCTGGTTTACTCTCTTTTTTCTTCTTCTTTTGAACTGGGTGGTCCAAAATAGAGCTGTATTTCCAGAATAACCTTTGTGTTTAAAAGTTAGTGATGAACTGGTAACCATTGTGAGACTCATGTGAGCCAGCTTAATCCTAGTACATCTTGTAAGTGTTACTTTTAAAGACTCTAGTTCAGGGGTGCCCACACTATGGCCTGTGGGCCAGATCCAGCCCCCGACACCAATTCATCTGGTCAACGCCACCTTCATCGCTCCCAAAACTGGAAACAAAACACGCCAGGGTGCATTTTACTTCCACTTCCGGGAGTGACGAGGGCAGCGTGGGCCGGATGAATTGGTGTCGGGGGCTGGATCCAGGCCGTAGTTTGGGCACCCCTAGTTTAAGCAGAGAAAATGGCAACCTAAAAAAATCTGTCTCATCCTTTTGCAAAACATATCTGTTGCAAAACAGATTTCAAGGCACGTTTAATTCCGCTTCCAGTGGGAGGAACCACATGACCAGCCCCCTGCTCAAAAGGTTTGGGCACCTCTGCTCTAGCTCCCGGAATCTGCCCCTCAGCCAGCATGGCCAGTGGGTGCTTTTGGGAATTATAATCCAGGCAAGAACACTTTCCCAAACTCAGAACCCAAGCAATCAAAAGCCAAAACATATCCAACACCTTTACTGGTTATTTATTGTGCTCCAGAGTATCAAATTAATTCATGAAAAGGAAGAGTGCATTTTCAGTATCAAAAATGTTGTTAGGATTCAGTGGCACCTAAAGAGTTTGTTTATAGTACAAGCCTTTTATCAATAAAGACCAGGATTTGCAATAAATAAATAAATAAATAAATAAATAAATAAATAACTTTTTTGGACTGTTGCCCTTGTGCCGGACTTAGAGCTTCAGTTCTGAGAGGGAGATCCTGGATATATGGTAAACCTCTCCCCCGCCCCTCCAAAAAAGGAAAATTTGAATTTATTTTTATATACCGCTTTCCTCGTTTTGTGGATGACCCAAAGCGGTTCACAGTATTCAGAAATATACAGAGATACAGGAATATAAGATTATAAGGCAAGAATACAATTTACACGTACAAAATGCAAAAATTATATGGCAATACATCATATTACAACAATGATGAAATATAATAGAAGAGCAAGAAATGCAATATCAGAGTACAATAACAGGCTACAATAACATAAATGCCTTTCCTAGTTCTAGTTCCCTATTCCTTCTTTGAAACATTTTCTAGATTTTTTAGATCCCATAATGCCAAACACAGCTTATGGGTTTACATCAGGGTTCCCTACGCTTTCTCATTCAGCTTTGAGGGCTGGATGGCCATTTTGCCCTGCTGGCATGATTATTTTTTTTGTAAATTTTTTTTTGGGGGGGAGAGTGGCCATTTTGTCTCAACAGCTTCAAAAGGGTGACTATTTTGTTTCTTGAATGCCCTTGGAGGGGTGGGGCACCCCACATGAAATGGTGCCATAGGTCGTATCCGGCCCACGGGCCTTAGGTTGGGAACCCCTGGTTTACATGGTTTGCTCTGATTCCTCCAGATGGCTCTGAAGACCCTTTTCTTCCCCCTCGTTTTTGCCTTGTAGATCCAGACATCCAAGACCCAAGAGATGAATCTGCTGCGAGATCAGGTGGCGGCACTGGGGGCAGAGCTGCAGCAGCACCAGAGCGAGAAGGAGGCCTTGGCTGCCCAGCGGGACGATCTCAACTCACAGCTGCAGGTGGGCCGAGGCTTTGGCTGGTGTCCCTACAGACCAGTCTGTGCCTGCTAGCCAGGGGTGCTGCCCTCGAAGTGGCCCAACTGGCTGCCTTGCTTCTTCTGGAAGGGAGGGTGGAAAGGGAGCACTGTCTGCAGCAGGTGGCGTTTCCTCCACCCCCCACCCCACCCCCTTTGAGCACAGGATGCAAAATAGACCTTTTTGGAGCCTTTGCTCACCTGAGAATCAGAATGTAAAACATCTGTGGCTCTTGTTCTGTTCTGCCTCCCATGAACTAATTTCCTCCACTTTTCCAATCTTTCACTGTTTGATCTCTGCTCCAGGCCTTCTGCTACTACTTTTCAATTTGATTTGATTCGATTCGATTTGTATGCCGCCCACTCAGCATATGCCAACTCAGGGCGGCTCACAAGAATCACAACATAAATCAACAATATACAAAGTAAATACACAATAATACAATATTCAATCTACAAAAAAACCATTATAATATACAACAGCATAGTACAAAACTAATATAATAAATTGCACTTTTCTTGCCCTCTTCATCCTTTTCCTTCCTAAAAGATGCTCTCTTGCTCTCAGACCCTATTTGGATACATGTGCAATATTCTGTTCTCTTCCTTTCCCCCTCAGATATGGGCCATTACTATTGTTTTGGCCCTAGACTTCTTCAAGGCAGTCTTCCGTCAACTTAGCCCTTACCCTCTGTATGGTTTGTCTCTTAGTTCCCACCAGGGTGAACAATAGTGAAAAATTATAAGAGTAGTACTCTCAGACATTTGGGAGTGGGAAGGTTGCCCTCAGCTGCATTTAGCTAGTGAGTGTGATCAGGTTGTTATGTACAGTGGAACCTCGGTTAATGTAGTTAATGTGTTCTCCGGGACGTTTCTTACAGCGAAAATAGTTTTAACCAAATTTCCCATAGGAATGCATTGAATGCAATTTCCCATAGGAATGCATTAAAAACCGAAATACATTAACCGAATCATGGTTTCCCATAGGAATGCATTGAAAACCAATTAATCCATTCCAAAAAAAATCCATAAACGAGTCACTATTTTCTATGGATTTCCTTTTGTTATGCAATATTTATGTTAACTGAGCCGTTTGTTAACCGAGGTTCCACTGTAATTGATTTGTGTTAAGTTATTTCTCATACTTGGAAATGTCCGCTGTTTTATTAACAGTGTTCTCTAGTGAATTAGAGTACAGTAAAACCCTGGGTTACGACGGAGGTCTGTCCCAACAGCCTCTGTTGTAACCCAAAAAAATTGTAAGCTGAAACAGCCATTGGGATGCATTGAAAAATAAAAAATTGCCCTAAATTGATCGTTGTAAATCAAAAAAAATAATTAAAAATTTATAAACTGGGATGGCATTTCCATGGGATTTGCCATTTAAACCACAGCAAACTCAAACCAAGGTGGTTGTACCCGGGGCTTTACTGTATTGGGCTGGGACTTGAGAGATCCAGGATCAAATCCACCCCCCTGAGCCATGAAACCTCTGAATGGTCTCTCTTGGCCCTACGTCACAGGGTTTTGAGAGGGTTAAGTGGGAAGGAGGAGAGCCTTCTGTTACTTGAAAGAAAAGCAGAATGTATGGATTGCAAAAGGATGGATAAGAATGTCATGAGTGGGTTTGGGGGGGGGGTGTTTTAGAGAAGAGCACCGTAATAAATGGCCTTTACTTTTTCTTTCAGGAGTCACTCAGGGCCAACACTCGCCTCCTGGAGCAGCTCCAAGAACTTGGCCAGGAAAAGGAGAGATTATTACAAGAACTTGAGGAAGCCAGGAAGGTAACTGAGAGCCAGCGCTTGGGTTGCTCAAATGTTTTATCTTGTTTAGGAATCCATATTCCCAGAATAGAGCCATTATTAACTGGAATCCATACCTGTCAAGCTGTGGTTTTCAGAATCTGGGAGCCGGGTACGCATGCACAGTAAGCTTCCAGGCGCAGGGCAGGAAAGGGGTTACTGCGCATGTGCACAGGGGTTACTGGGTTACTGCACATGCGCACAGGGGTTACTGGATTACTGCACATACGCAGTAACCCCTGCGCACATGTGCAGTAACCCTTTTCCTGTCTGGTCAAATTATGGGATGATGGCGGGAAGGAGCGCTAGATTACGGGATTTCCCGGCCAATCCAGGATACTTGACAGGTATGCTGGAATCTGGCTGCATTTGGAAATAACACTAGGGCGTGGTCTGATTCTTGTATGAGAGCTATACCAAAATGCTCCTGTCATGTGCTAGACTAGGGCTTCTAAATTTATTTCCTATTTTACCACCCAAACACAGCATGTTCTTCTGTTTGAAGGTGGTTTCTGGTGCTTTAGTCCAATCACAGTTTGCCATTAAGCCAGGATCCCGCAGCACAGCTATAATCCTGGTTTAAAAGCAAATGGCAAGTCAGTTCATGCAAAAACCGCATGCAAATAGAGGGAGGAGCTTCCGTGTCATATATATAATGCCAAATAGTTATCAGGAAAAAGGTAAAGGTCACCCTTGCTCGAAAGTCAGTCGTATCCAACTTTAGGGTTCAGTACTCATCTGTTTCAAAGCCGAAGAGCCAACACTCTGTATTTGCAGACATTTCTGTGGACATGTGGCAGGCATGGCTAGACACCGGAATGCACGGAACCCTGTTTACCTTCCCACCAAAGCGGTCCCTATTTATTTGCAATTTCTTGCTTTCGAACTGTTAGATTGGCAGGAGCTAGAGCAGAGATGGGAGCTCATGCCGTTGTGCAGTTACTCGGGTCTTGAACTGTTGACCTGCCGACCTTCCAGTCATCAAGTTCAGCATCTTATATCATGGGGTGTGTATAGTGAATTTGATTTCATTGTGTCTTTGTTATGATTGGCTTTAGTTATGTGATCAAATGAAAAGACTCTGATAAATGTTTAGTAAATTAAATACAGTAAACATGAAGGTAGTAATATAAGCATGTAAATGATCACAGAATGGGTTGTATGGAAGGTTGATAATTTTAAAACATGCACAAAAATGTCGTGAACATTTAGATGAATTAAGATGAAAATGAGTTATGGACTATTAAGTTTGCATTGTGTCTGTTTCCTTTTTATTGATTTTTTCTTGTTTTTTCTTTCTCTTTTATTTAATATTTTAGATTGTATTTGTAAGGTTTTTCCTTTGAAAATTTCTTTTTATTAATTTCGCCTTGGTTTTGTATTTGTAGTTTGGTATGTTTTTTGTTTATATTTGAAAATGTAATAAAAATTAATAAATTGCTGTATTGCAGCCAAAATTGAAGGGAAAAAAAGGTCAGCATCTTAACCACTAAGCTACTGCAACCAGAATATAGGCTCCAATATATTTTTACCACCAAAACCTAGGTTATTTTCCAAACACTTTGAAAGCTGGGTGTATATACTGTACTGGGTGGAAAGGCCCCCCAAAAAAAAGTGGGGAGAAAAAGTGTAAAGGAAAATAGAGAATCTTTATTGTCCAAATGGAATGGTAATTTTAGCAAGAGCAAGAAATGACATTTTACAAAATGTTGAAGCAGTTCTTGGAAGCTATGTTTGGTTTTACCTAGTTTCCAGGTTTTCTCCAAAGAAACTTCACCTACTTAGAAGTTTAGCTCTGCCATCATGAGGCCTAAAATTTCTCTCTCTCTCTTTCTCTCGTTGTTGTTTTGTGTACATTTGTGTGTGTTTGGTTTTTAAAAAACCAACCCTGAAGCATAAAGATTCAAATTATTCATCTTGTAATCTGTGTATGTAATATATATGTATTTATCCATACCTCTCACAACACTTTGGGATAAATCCTAGGAAATGTGATATGCTAGTCATCAGTTTTAAGAGGCTGTTCTGGGTTGTGCTTCAAGAATCAGAGACCAGAGTCCTGTTGATGTTTGCATATTGTAAACATAACTTGCCACGACTAATTACAGCTAATTGATAATGTGTCAGAGCCCTTGTTAGGTGCGTGTTCAACCATGCGACCAAAAGCACATCCTGGCACCATGTCAGTTAGCTGCAATTAGCCAGGGCAAATTGCATGAATGGCAATAAGATTTGGGGCAGAATCTTCTTAGTTCTTCTCTCGGGGCTGCGGAAGAGCGATGGTTTCTCTTGTAGGCTCTTTGCCCCAAGGGCTTCTATGACCTGCATCTACTTTCCAGACCGCAGAGAAGCGCAAAGCCATGTTAGACGAGATGGCCATTGAGACCCTGGAAGAAAAGGGACGCCACAAGGAAGAGCTTGGCAACCTCCGTCTACAGCACGAGAAAGAAGTCCTGGCTGTGCGGGCGCGCTATGAGCGGGAGCTGCGTGAACTGCACGAGCAGAAGAAACGGCAGGAGGAGGAGCTGCGTCACCAGCTGAAGGAGGAGAAGGTATGGAGGAGCAGGGGGGGATATGGGAGCACTGGCCGGATCTTCCCATGGAGCTCAACACGTTCAGATCTTAAGGACTAGATCAGGGGCTCCCAACCTTTTCAAGCCGGGGCCTGGGGTCGTGCTTTCTCAGTCAGCTTCGAGAGCCGGATGGCCATGTTGCCTTGCCTGCGCTATGGGGGGTGGTCGTTTTGTCCCAATAGCTTCAAAGTGGCAGCCATTTTGTTTCTAAAATGCCCTTGGAGCGGTGGGAGCCACATGAAATGGTGCCTTGGGCTTCATTGGCCTGCGGACCTCAGGTTCGGAACCCCTGGGCTAGACCCTTGATCTCTTATTTTTCATGAAAGCTAATGGTTTGAGAGTGCTGGGTCCTGTGTCCAGCCCCACTCTTTCAACGTCTGTGTCCTTTTCCTCTGTTCTTGCACTTTAGGCTCGGAGCCAGGAACTGGAATCTATTCAGCAAACTGTGGAAGAGTTGCGACTGCAGATACAGTCCATGGATGGCACCAAGGGCTGGTTTGAGCGGCGGCTTAAGGATGCTGAGGTGATGGTCCAGATGAGAAGCGTCTGATCCTGAGATGTCTTCCCGTGCCCACTGGGCAAATCTTGGATTGTTTTCCCCACCTTAGCGAATCCCACCTCCATAGCATTTGGATTAAAAGTGACACTCTCTGGCCCATGGGTGGGCAAGCTATGGCGCTCCAGATGTTCTAGGTTTCCATCTCCTACAAACTAGCCACCAGGGCCTTGGATGAGAGATTACTGGAACTGCTGTTCAGAACCTCTAGAGCAGAGGTGCCCAAACCTTTTGGCCTGCGGGCCAGTCACATAGTTCAGCAGGCTGGTCACGTGGGTCCTCCCACCAGTAGAAGTAAGATGCACCTTGCCATCTGTTTGTTTTTGTTTTTTTGCATTCTCTCTGCTTAAACCAGGGGTGCCCAAACTACGGCTCGTGGGCCAGATCTGCCCCTTGACACCAATTCATCCAGCCCATGCCACCCTTGTTGCTCCCAGAAGCAGAAGCAAAACGTGCCCATGCAGGCACATTTTGTTTCTGCTTCCAGGAGTGATGAGGGCAGCATGGGCCAGATGAATTGGTGTTGAGGGCCAGATCTGGCCCACAGGCCGTAGTTTGGGCACCCCTGCTCTAGAGGGACAAGCCTAGTCTGTCTCTAGAAAGGCCACTAGGATGTTGTCTACATGGGTCCCCTTCCCATCTTCTCCAGTGTCGCAATGGCTAAACTGCTACATTGCAACCAAAAGGTTGTGAGTTTGATCCCGACCAGGACTCAAGGTTGACTCAGCCTTCCATCCTTCCGAGGTTGGTAAAATGAGTCCCAGCATGTTGGGGGCAAAATGCTAACTAACTTGTGAACCCACCCACTCACCCCCAAGAGTGCACTCAGTGCTATGGGTCGGTTTGTTCTGGGGGCCTGATTGTCTCTCATTCTTCCCCAGGAACTGATAGAGAAGCACCAGGAAGAACATGCTGAAGCCATGCGCCTCTGCAAGGAGCAACATGTGGCTGACTTAAAGGTACCTACCTTGGGTATTGTGGGTCTCCCCAATCAGAGTAAAAAGCAGAAATCTTCCCTAAATTCCAGTCCACACACCCTTCCGGTGTGCAAGGGAGAGCTTGCACATGGTATAGATAATAATAATGATGATGATGATGATGATATCCAACTTGAAGAACATTAATGGTGGTTACACCTTGTCTGCTTCTTCTTACTGGTAGTAGCTTGCTCTGTCCCTGTGTGAGTTAAATTTGCTGTGGGGCTCAATGTACAGAGCTGTTCTGTTGGATCTGATGTTTGGGGTGACAGTAAGGAGTCACAGATGCTGGAGCTTCTTCCCTTCGATATCCGCAGCCCTTTCTGCATGTTACCAGGACTTCCCACCATTCATTTGGGTTTTACTTCCATTGTATAAGGTTTAACAGCTTCCGAAGGCTAGATTTGCTGGCAGAAGAGTAACTTATGCTGTCATATTAGTCTTCCCCACCTCCAGAGGGTGGCCCACAAGTACTTCTCTGGAACTGAACTTGAGCATCAAACTGAAAGGGGTTCCCCAATTTCCCACCTACCCCACCTGTGCCTAGAAAAGATGCGGAGAATTGTGCCCTAATTCCCAAATTGAGTGAGTTTATTTCTCCATTTAAAATAGCTTTCAAGGCAGCTTGCAACAACAGAAGAACAAATAAATTGAGACTTAGAAAGCAAAATCTTTAACGTGGGAGAGATATTTCATAAAATACCACACCCAAAGAGACCAATCTTCTTTTAAAGGTAAAGGTGAAGGTTTCCCTTGCTCGAAAGCCAGTCGTATCTGACTCTAGGGTTCAGTGCTCATTTCTGTTTCAAAGCCGAAGAGCCAGTGTTGTCTGCTTCTACAGACGTTTCTGTGGTCATGTGGCAGGCATGACTAGACACCGGAGCGCACGGAACTTCTTTTATATGACAGCAATTTTTTTTGTTTATTTTTTATTTATTTATTTTTATATAACAAAATAGAAAGGAAAAAGTACACAAAAATATGGCCCTACTTACTACAAAATAAACATAAACAAATCTTAATAATACATAATACAGTAAAACCCCTACTTACGAAAAAAAAGTCGGTTCCATAGGCTTTTGCTTAAATTGTTTTTTTATGTAACTCAAAGCAAACCCATAGGAAAAATTATTTTTTACGTAACTCAAAGCAAACCCATAGGAAAAATGAAATTTATATGTAAATCGAAGCAAACCCATAGGTAAATGAATTTTTACGTAACGTGAAGCAAACCCATAGCATAAAGAATCTTTATGTAACCCATAGGAAATTGTGTAAATCGGGACATGGTTTTAGCACAAAATCATTATGTAATTTTATGTAACTCAAGGCATTTGTAAGTCGGAGTTTTACTGTAATACGTCAACACATGTGCACCCACCCCATGGGACGTGAGTCTGCAAGCAATGTAAGGCTTTAAAAGTAAGCATCAAGTACCTTGAATTGGGTTCTGAAGCAAGGAAATAAGATTGTGAAGCTCTTCTTAACCTTGGTAAGGTACAAATCTACAGCACTGTTTCAAATCCTGGTGGTCTGTGTTCTGAGCTAACTGAACTGTTGCTGAAAGGAAGTGCAAGGTGGTTTTTTTTTTGCAGGATTGAGATTATGCAGGCAGGCCACTTGGAGACCCCCTTCCTTCCATGTATGCTAACATGACTGTCTGGGGAAACTCTGGCTATCTCATGTTTTGGATTTGAACTCCCAAAAGCTTACGCCATCATGACCCATGGTAGGCTGTGCTGGCAGTGATTGGAAGTGCACAAGGATACCCAATCCCTGAGTTTGCGGCCAGTGTGCAAAGGGGTGTCACGGTCCTGTTACTCCCTAGTAAGGCCTTGGCCTACAAGTAAGTGGGAATGCACCTGAATTGATGCCCTGAGGCTAAGCAATCCAGGATTTAGTTTACCTTCTTACAGATCCTGACCTGAATCAGGCAGTTAGAAAGGTAGTGGATAGAAAATTAAACAACTCCAGTCCTTCATTGACAATAATGTTGTATTTTAGCAAAAGTCGGTTATAATTCAAAGTTTCAGGAAGCAAAAATAATTCTAGGCAAATAAAGCACCTTCAGATCAGATAGCACATTAAAACAATGGAAACCTTTCTAAGTTTGGAAGCCCTAAAGTGCTTCACTCTCTAGTTTAAAAGACTACATGATTGCTGCATTCAAAGCACCCCCAAAGAACTATTTACACAGCAGAAGAGCAGCAAAATTTACACAGCAAAATGACCGTTCTTTCTCCTCCCTTCTTTTTTATCTCCTCCAACAAATTCCACCCTCTTGGCCTTCCTCTCAGGGATTCCAGCCAATCACTACACAGTCCATCCAAACTTAAGTTTCATTTCTCCCAGAACACACAACTTTGTTTTGTCTGCAAAACAATTCTGGCCTAGTAACAACCCAGAATGCATCATTGCCACCCCTTCACTGAACAACACACAAAAATTTCCAGTATGGTTTAACAAAACCATAAGCCTGGATTTCTATCTGTCACAAGGGGTAGATGGAAGCTCCACATGTGTGAGTGTTTGCATAAATGACTGGTGGCTCAGTGGTTAAGAAGCTCGCCTTGTTAGCTGGAAGGTCGGCAAGTTAGCAGTTCAAGACCTGAGTACTGCATGACGGATTGAGTGCCTGTCTCTGTCCCAGCTCCTGCTAACCTAGCAGTTCTAAAGCAAGACATTGCAAGTAGATAAATAGAGAAAAGATATTGGGGACATGAAAGGAGCCTCATTCAGGCGAACCCCTGAGCGGAGATCCTCCAGCAAAAATCCTTTCAACCCAGAAAGCACCTTTGTGTGCTTCTGACACGATAAAAAAAGTGTTTGCATACGTCACCCTTCCCCTGCTGATCCCTTCACAGCTATTTCCCCCCTTTTCCTTAGCCATATCAGACATTTCAGATACCAAGGAAGGGAAAACCTGCAGGGGCACAGACAGATTTAAAACGTGATGCCCAATGTCCTTCTCCTTGATCCATCCCTCTCAGTCTGACAGATAGGCTTTGACCTGACCCTTGCCCTGGGGCTTTCCCCGTTCCTTCCGAGCTTCCAAGACCAGCCAACTCTGTGGAACTCCCCAAGACTCTTGAGTACAGGAGGCCTAAATGTCGTCCTGCACAACCCTGCAGCAACCTGGGGCTTACCTGTATTAACAGAGCCCAGCAAGTATTGTGGAGAGTAGCATTTGGTATGTGTGGTAGTGTGTGGCTTATGGCTTAACTCTTGTCTTACCCCCTCTTCCAATGAACAGACGTTGTTGAATTAAATATGTTTATTGTTCTCGAAGCATATTGTAGAAATAACAGTTCATTCGTTGGTTCAGGATACACGAATGCAGCAGAAAAAATACTAATCAAAAAGTACAAGTAGGCCTTCCCCCAGAAATAAAAGGAAAACCTGACTAATCTAGGTACAGTAGACCCTCGCATAACGACGTTACTTGGTTCCCCAAGTAGCGTTGCAAAGCGATTTTTGTTATGCGGGTTTCTATGGAGTTTCCCGCATAACGACGTTTTTAGCGTTGTTGTCCGGATAATGACAGTTATTTTAGCATTGTTGTCCGGACAACGACACTAAAAACATTGTTATGCAGGGGAACACGTGGTGCATAATGATGTGTTGTTAAGCGAAAATGATACTATCCGAATGCATTGTTATGTGAGGGTTGACTGTAATCATGACTAAGCTTGGGTTGGAGTCAGGACTCGGTGTTAGAGTACCCCTCTGCCTTCTGAGGTGTACCGCTCAGAAAACCCAAACTCGAATCGAATCCCAAAACCCATGTGTTTAAAAGAAAGAACATGAGCTTGGCTCTCCTAATTAGCATACAGCCAATTAGGGCCCAGGGATTGTATAAACACACCCCTGGTTCCCATAATAAATGTCTGGTGTTCCCAGGCTCGGGAATTTGACGCAAGCGAACTTTCCAGGCCTGAAGGAGAAGAAAAAACATATGCCTCAAGCTTGGAGAAGCTTCTACAAGCCCACCTGCAAGCGCAGCAGAAAGAATTGTGAGGCCTTTGCAAAGAAGCAAAGCTACATTCTAAGACAGTTTAAAAACCAAAGAGACTCCATCCATATTGAATAACTTGTGACCCATCCCATCACACCTACTAGCAGTAAACATGGGACTAGAAACTCCATCCTTGTTGCCAAATGCACACTTCCTTAGGCACTGAACTCTCCCCTGCTCCCAATTTACTGTTGGACCGTCTCTTCTACAGCAGAAAGACCGAGAGGTGGAAGCTGCCAAGGAGAAGGTACAAGAGATTGAAAGAGCCAGGGATGAACACATGGACACAATCAACCGCTTGAAACAGGTGTGTGTATGTGCTTCTGCCTGCCAGCGCCTCCTAGGAGAATGTGCTTGGCAGCACTGGGTTTCGAGTTCCATCTGTTCCCTTTCCCCTTGCCAGGATTGCCCATCTGGTCTATGATGTCTCTTTCTCTCTCTCTCTGATGTGCTTGTAATGCTAGGCATGGAGAGGAAGGTGGCACCCTGCCTCGCCACTTTATATAGGCAGTCCTGGATTTGGGTTGCAGTTTTCCTCCCAGTGAGTCAGGAGCCCAGGCTGATGACATACCTGGTCTGAAGCACTAGATCGGGGTGCCCAAACTTTTTGGGCCGTGGGCTGTCACTATGGCCCAGGGGCCGAATCCAGCTCCCGATGCCAATTCATCCAGCCCGTGAAGCCCTCGTTGCTCCCTAGGTGAATTGGCGTCAGGGGTTGAATCCGGCCCCTGGGCCGTAGTTTGGACATCCCTGCACTAGATGGAAGCTGATAGGTAATGCAATTGAGTGTGGTAGGTAGTCAAGATCCCACTCAAGAAAGGTTATTATGGGGATGGCTACCATTAGCAAGGCAGCAGTTCTTAAAAGCCCAAAATGATCATAAGTGGCCAGGAGGGAGGTGGGAAGCAAGCAAGCTACCAGCTGCCGCTCTTTCTCTCATGGGTGAAGGGGGGACTAGGATAGTCTTTCCCTTACTGTGATTTTCCTTCATTGGGAGTGCGACATTTGTTGCCCATTTGCCCTCAGGTCTCAATGTCCCTCTCTCTCCACCCCAGTTATCCAGGTGTTCTGAGGATGTTAACCTTTCCTGCACTGGGTGTTCTGCTCCTTCAGGCACAACGATAGTAGAGGGAAAGTAGGGATAATGAGCTCCTGAGATGTTGATGGGCAGCAGAAGAGAGCCAGAGATCTGGAAGTGACCTCTGACAGCAAAGATGAGGAACCTGCACATGAGGGTTCTAAAAATTTTGCTGCCACAAAGATTAGAGACCCACTTTCTTTTTCTTTTTTTTAAAGACATAGAGTCCCTTTTCATCTCCATCCCAGGAACATGAGATTCGAACTGTGGGTAAGCGGTAAAACCATAACATTCCTACCACCCCAAAGGTAGTGATTGTCAGGCTGAGATAGACAGAAGCAGAACTGTAAAATGTATCGCTGCCCTTGATGCACAACAGAACCATGAGACCTTTGAGCCTGAGTGGAAGAGCTGTTGGGGTGGATTTGTGATGGATCTTGTCTCCCTGGCAGGAGGTGAAGGACACGGTGGATGGGCAGCGTATCCTGGAAAAGAAAGGCAGTGCAGCGGTGAGCTGGAGAATTCCTCTAAGGGGTGGTGGTGGCAGTGGGGGTGGCACGGGATATAACAAAAGCGGGTCATCTAACTCTCAAATTCAGCTATTGCTCCTGTTTGCTCTGGTCATTAATTACATTTCTACTTCTGGAACAAGTTTAATGGAGACTGCGGTGGCTCAAGTGGTTAAGACGCTGAACTCGAAGACTGGAAGATTGGAGTTCGATTCCCAAGTACAGTACTATACTGCACGACGGAGTGAGCTCTCATCTCTGTCCCAGTTCCTGACAACCTACAGTTCCAAAGCAAGAAATTGCAAGTAGATAAACAGGGACCACTTAGGTGGGAAGGTAAACAGTGTTCCTTGCACTCTGGTGTCTAGTCATGCCTGCCACATGTCCACGGAAACGTCTGCAGATGCAGACGGCGCAGCCTCTTTGGCTATAAACAGATGAGCACTGAACCCTTGAGTCGGATATGCCTGGCTTTCGAACAAGGACGACCTTTACCTTTATCTTACAGCTTTGGTCTTCTTGTTCCTTAAAGGAAGTGTAAAGCTGAGGGTTGCTGATATGCTTGGAGGCAAGATGCCTAAAGTTTCCCTTCCCCACCCCCCACCCTCACCCTCTAGCTAGAAGACAACTCGGGGAGCCAGGAGGAGCTCTCCTTCACCACAGCAGTTCTAGGCTCCGTTATGCCATTCATAGTTCTCATTTGGGGTCTCAGCTTTGGAAATCAGTGCTTGGAAAACATGTACTGTTGCACATGGCCAAGGTACAGCCTCGGTTCTCCTCCTGATGGTTCTCTTGCCCAGGGACTCATAAGTGTAGCAAACTCTTTTTTTAAAAAAAAATAATTTTTATTGGTTTTTTGACATAAATACAATATATAAAGACAAACAGCAAAATCACATACAATAATAAAAACAACAACAAATCATAGCTCTATATTTCAGTTGTGACTCGGTATTATATTACTTCCCCCTTATTTATTTATTTATTTAAATTTCTATACCGCCCACTTGACCATTTTCCTCCTTAGTCTTATAATTATATTTATTAGTACTAAATTTTTATCTGATGCCAAATCTGAATTTTTAAATTTTCACCGTCTCAGTATACATTTCATAATCTCTATTTTATCGTATATCCACCAAGTCACACTTCTAACTCATGATTTTAGTACAGAAATAACATAACTAAATACAAAAATGAGAAATTTAACCAAAAAAGAAAAGACTAACCACCATGTGTTATTAACATTGCCCTGGAGAGCACGACGTAACTCAGTAAGATGCAAATTCTTAACTGCTGCAGCTTCATTTTGAGCCATGCCTCATGCCTATCTTTTTGCCTGCTGGTCTAAATCCATGATGGTGAACTTTGGCACTCCAGATATTCTTGGACTTCAATTCCCACAAGCCCAAGCACCCTGCAAATCCACACGAATGGGTTTACCGCGATTCATCTGGCCCGCACTGCCCTCGTCGCTCCCGGAAGCGGAAGTAAAATGCACCCATACAGAGGAAAGGTTAACCCAGAAGAGTCTTAACCGTACGAGCGCGTTTTACTTCCACTTCCGGGAGCGACAAGGGCTTCGCAGGCTGGATGGATCACAGTAAACCCATTCGTGTGGATTCACAGGGTGATTGGGCTTCTGGGAATTGAAGTCCAAGAACATCTGGAGTGCCAAGGTTCGCCATCGCAGCACTAGTGTATGCGCAGCCAAAGTCCTCTCTGTAGCATCCTCCCTCTCAGCCCCAAGTTCCTTCCGTGCCTCTCCTCCCAGGCTGAGAATTGAGCTGGTTCTCAGATGCTAAGCTGCCTTGGGGCTGTATCTGCCTCTGATCTTCAGCATCTCCCGGTTTTCCCCTCTTAATTTCCAAAGGATCAAAGCAACCAGACCTTAATTATGGAGATCGCTTCGGCTCAAGAAGTCCCAGTTCCATCAGAATTTGACTGGCACTTTCTTTCTCTTTCCAAGGGGAACATGGCCTTTTGGGCAGCCCAGTAGAGAGGGGAACCAAGTGTGGGAGAGAGTTGTCACCTCCCTCGTGCACACTATGAAAGTCAAGGTCCCAGAGACCAAAATTAGGTCTGGGTGTAACCGTGTCCTCTCTTTTCCTGGAGTGGATAGTTGGTGAGAGGAAGAGAGGGGGTTTTAATGGAGAGGTGGTTTGTTTTTCAGTGATCTGCATATACAATATGAGGCAGAATTCCATCTTTGCATTTAGGTTAGGGGTCTAAACTAAGGGATCACAGTTTCCAGAGGTTCAAGAGACACATGTGCCCACCTTCAGATCTTTGGATGGTCTCCCCAAAAAACCTTTCAATTTTAAAAGGTGCCCTCAGGCCCTTTATTATCTCTTCTAAAGGTCTGTTTGGGACTACAGTGGCTCAAGTGGTTAAGACACTGACTGGAAGGCGGGAGGTCAGCAGCTCGATTCCCGAGTACTGCAGGATGGAATGAGCTCCCGTCTTTGTCCCAGCTCCTGCCAATCTAGCAGTTCGAAAGCAAGAAATTGCAAGTAGATAAATAGGGACCACTTCGGTGGGAAGGTAAGCAGCATTCCGTGCACTCCGGTGTCTAGGCATGCCTGCCACGTGTCCACGGAAATGTCTGCAGAAGTGGACAGTGTTGGCTCTTCGGCTATGAAACAGAGATGAGCACTGAACCCTAGAGTCGGATACGACTGGTTTTCGAGCAAGGGTGACCTAAAGGCCTGTTCAGTGCAACAGCATAGCTGCTAGAGCCCTGGTGGTACAGTGGCTAAGCTGTTGTACTCCAACCAGAACGTTGTGAGTTCGATCCTGACAGGAATAAAAGTTGACTCAACCTTCCATCCTTCCAAGGTCAGTAAAATGAGTACCCAGCATGTTGGAGGGAAAATGCTAATTAACTTGTGAACTGCCCAGAGAGTGTACTAAGTGCTTATATGGGGCGGTATATAAGGGTAATTGCTATTGCTACTAGATCAGTGATGGCCAACCTTGGCACTCAAGGTGTTCTTGGACCTCAATTCCCAGAAGCCCAAGTCAACATTCCTGCTGATCAAGGCTTCTGGGAATTGAAGTCCATGAACATCTAGGGCAGTGATGGCCAACCTTGGCACTCCAGGTGTTTTTGAACCTCAATTCCCAGAAGCCCAAGTCGACATTCCTGCTGATCAAGGCTTCTGGGAATTGAAGTCCATGAACATCTAGGGCAGTGATGGCCAACCCTTGGCACTCCAGGTGTTCTTGAACCTCAATTCTCAGAAGCCCAAGTCAACATTCCTGCTGATCAAGGCTTCTGGGAATTGAAGTTCAAGAACCTTTGGAGTGCCAAGGTTGGCCATCGCTGTACTAGATCCTGGGGAACTTCTAAACCTTCTGTGATCTCCATCTCCATTCCTGATCCTCTCTCTCCCCCCCCCCCCCCCATCACAGTTGAAAGACCTCAAACGGCAGCTTCACCTGGAACGGAAGCGAGCAGACAAACTCCAGGAGCGCCTTCAAGAGATCCTGACCAACAGCAAGAGCAGGACAGGTAAGCGGTGGCTTCCAGCTGGGGAAGGGCTTTGGAGGTCATCTCTTCAATCCCCTTTCCTATATGTTGGTGTTGTCAGTCAGGGAAGAGGCACTTCCTTCCAAAAGTGCAAATCAGAAAACCGGAATACCCTTTGCTGTATGAGCTTTCCAAGACACCAGGAGTGGCGTGTGTGGAGCAGAAGCAACAACTTTCCTCCGTTTTGAAAGACACAGCCTGGGCAACTTCCTTTAGGTGCCTTCAAGCACTGTGTTACATCATTGTTGTTGAGGAAAAATTTGCATGCAGATTCGGTCAGCTTCGATACATGGACTGGATAGGCAGCCTTGTTATCCTTTGCCTGCCTCGGCCAGCAGGATGTCTTGGGTTGGCCTTGTCGACAAAGTGGAGGTAGCTTCTAATTTAACATGTCTGTGTTGTGAAGCAGATACCGAGAGTACGATAGTAGAGCGTTTTGTTTAAAAATGGCCTTATTTTCCTTCAGGTGATGGCCAGGAGATCCGTGATGGCTAACCTTGGCACTCCAGCTGTTCTTGGACTTCAATTCCCAGAAGCCCAAGATCCTGTGAATCCACATGAATGGGCGTTCTGCACATATGTGCAGTAAATCCATTCGTGTGGAATCACAGGGACTTGGGCTTCTGGGAATTGAAGTCCAGTCTACCTTGCTCCTTGGCCTTCAAGGAAACTGCAGTAGTATTTACAGATGGACATGTTCCTCAGGAAACATGCTGCATGTAGATATTGATGGCTCCTCTCCCCTCAGCAGAACAATAGCAGGAGAAGCCATCCTGTGTTTAAGGTTATAGGAATCCGGGATGCAACTTTGGTAAGTACATTTTGCAGGTCTTTGTCTTAGACCTGCTCAAACGGCCAGCCCCGAGTTTGCCTTGAAAAAGAGAAGCCAGCATCCTGCTTCAAGTATGTCTCAGGAAAAAGCAGGATTCTCTAGGCCAGTGATGGCGAACATTTTAGAGACCGAATGCCCAAACTGCAACCCCAAACCCACTTATTTATTGGAAAGTGCCAGCACAGCAACAGGGAATGATGGAAACGCTCCCACTGGGTTGCTGGGCAGAGGGGTGGGACAAACTGTGCTGGAGGGAGGGAGGAAGTGCTCCCATTGGGCTGCTGGGCAGGGGGGTGGGGCAAACTCTGTGCTGGGGCGACTGCACGGGTACTCACAGAGAAGGCTCCGCGTGCCACCTCTGGCACGCGTGCCATAGGTTTGCCACCACTGCTCTAGGCTACTTGCATCAAACAAATTAAGCTTATCATCTTGAATTTTACTTTATGGCTCTTTTCCATTACTGCATTTTAGTGTCGCGGGTCGGGAGAAGGTGTAAGAACTGTGTATGAGGCATCGCGCCTGTCTCCCGAGGAATCCTGTTCAGCCTTTTCTTGCTTTCCTGTACCTAAGATTAGAGAACTCTCAGCCGAGAAATTTGTTTTAAACCTACTTTTGCCAAGGGGAGCTTAAAGTCCTTTCACACCCAAATCTACTCCTGGTTATGACTTTGCACATCTAACACAGGTGTTGCCAACCTATGGCCCGTGGGCCAGATCCGACCCATGGCACCATTTCATGTGGCCCCCCCACCCCCTCCAAGGGCATTCGAGAAACAAAATGGCCACCCCTTTGAAGTTGTTGGGACAAAATCTCCCCCCCCCCAAAAAAAAAAAAAAGTGTAGTCAGGGCAAAATAGCAGTCCGGCTCTCGAAGCTGAGTGAGAGCGTGTGACCCGGCCCCCAGCTTGAAAAGTTTGGGAACCCCTGCTCTAACATTTTTCTGTTTCAACAGTATTATTTGGGGTTGGGGAAATGACTTGGTTGGAGCAAAGTTTAAGCAGTTTTGACACAACTTCAGATCTGGAATCCTTACCAGTTTATCCCAAAGAAGTCTACCATTAAATCCCAGTCCTATGTCCTGTCTACTCCAACAGTCGAGACTGGCCATGATCTGGAACACAGTCCTGAAACAGCGGTCAGGTTCCCATCCACCCACCCACCAAATGTCACACTAAGTGCAGTTGAATCCTCTCTTCTGAATAAATGAAACATTGGGCGCAATTGGGGCATCTGTTCTCCGAAATTAATAAGACCTTGCTCAGCCACCAAGTTTTCTAAGCTCCTGGCTCAGCATTATGTGTAAGATGAGAAGCATCCCTAGGGGTGTAAATACATGTGTGTGTGTGTGTATGTGTGTGTATTCTTGGCACCAAGAGAAGCATCACAGCCATAGTAAGCCAGCTGTCCAGTTTGTGTTCCAGTCAGTCAAACACCTGGCAGTCTTAGTTGTGTGGTCCAGCAAAGGTAGGGAGCTGTGCAGATAGGGATGCACCTTGTAGCGATATCAGCATTTAAAAGCAGCTGATCAGCTAAATGAGCCATCTGGTTAAATCTTAAGGGAGGGAGTGATAGCTAGACCTTTTTGTGCCATGGTGGGTCAAACATAGCTCTGCTGTTAGGCAGGATGGGGTAGCTGGCCCAGTAAGGAGATCCGGTGCTGTGGAAAAAAATCATGATAAATTCAGTCTGTTGCTGTTCTCTGTTTACCACCCTCTTTCCTGCCGTCATCCCTTATTAATTAGACTGCAATGCCCTATTGCCGCCATTGGAGGGCAGCACAGGATAAGCATAGCTGTCAAGTATCCCATATTTGCCGGGAAATTTCCCTTATTTCCAAATCCAAAACTTGACAGGTATGCTTGAAAGTGACAACATGGGTGGGTTGGGCTGAGTCTTTGGTGTCAGCCAGAAGTGCTGACGAGACCAGAGTGCCTGTGAGCTGGGTTGCAACAGCAATCACGCTGGATCCTTGGGAGGATGGGAGGCTGAGTCAACTTGGAGCCCATCAGGATTGCACTCGGATCGTGAGCAGAGTTTGGGCTGCAGTACTCCAGCCATGTGCCATGAGGGGGGAAACCAGCCACTGAGCTGGTGTCCTTTCACGAAGCAGTTGTTCTGAGACAGCCAAAGTGTGGCTTAAAAGGGCATTTTTTAAAAAAGGGGTGATCAGTCCACGATCAGTCCGTTCCAGCATGCGTCCTTGTTTCTGTGAGGCTGGGCAAGGGGTTGCTGCCTGCCTGCCTACCACTGCTTCTGCTAAAGAAGAACTTTCTCTCTCTCTTTAAAGTATGCCTTGAAGTGTATCGTTTCCCCTCCATTCCCCAGGAGGACCTGTCATTTGGCCCCTAGCAAATTGCAGGACAGAAATGTCTTTTTCTCCGGCTGCTTTGATCTTCCAGAGGCACCGGGGGACTCGCATTGCCTTCTGAATTCTCTCTCCGTCTCCTTTCATTTGCTATCCTTTCTTTCCTCCCTCCCTCTCTCTTCCAAGAACACATGCGCGGCACAAAGAGCTCTTCTTCAGCCCCAGCGTGGAGTTAATTTTCAAAGCCATCCTCCTCACTACTGCTTTGGCGTCTCTTCTTGACAAAGGACCAGCAATCTGCCCTGCCGGCTCAGGTTGAGAAAAGAAGAGGAAAGGAAAGAAGGGGTGAAACAAAAAAGGGAAAGTTAGAGACAAGGAGGCGGGGGAGCCTGGCTCACAAGAGAATCTGGATATCGGTTTCACGGGGTGGGCACAAGAAGGGTTAGAGAGATGCCTCTCTTTGTCAGCTCCAGGCTCCCACCACTGAATGGGCCTCTTGTTTTCAGAACCTCTGGGTTAAACATTAGCTAGCCAGGTCCAACAGCTGCATTGCCGACTCCGAGGATTTCTCACTCTCTCTGCACCCAGCATATTCTCCCTCTGGGAAGCCCTCAGCACCACTGGACTCATTGGGCAAGGCAGCCAGGGTGGTTAGTGCAGTGGTAGCAAACCTTGGCACACCAGCTGTTCTTGGACTTCAATTCCCAGAAGCCCAAGTCTGTGAATCCACACGAATGGGTTTACTTTGCGTACGTGCAGTAAACCCAGCTATGCGGATCAGGGGTTCTCAACATTTAAAAGCTGAGGGCCAAGTCATGCTCCCTCAAACAGCTTCGGGGGGCGGACAGTCGTTTTGCCCTGCATGCCACACACAGCACTTCTGGGTGTGGTGGAGGCGGTGAAGTGGTGTTTCGGGCTGCATCCGGCCCCCGGGCCGTAGGTTAAGAACCCCTGATGTGGATTCACAGAGACTTAGGGTTCTGGGAAATGATGTCCAAGGACAGCTGGAGTGCCAAGGTTTGCCATCACTGGCTTAGGAGAATGGGATAGGAACTCACTTGCCACAGATTTCTGAAGCCAAGCATGTAGGGGAACTTAATTCTCAGGGAACTTAATTCTCAGGGAACTTAAAGATGAAATTGCTGATCTCCTAGCCAAAATATATAATCTTTCCCTCAAATCAGGCTTTGTGCCTGATGACTGGAAGGTAGCGAATGTAACACCAATTTTCAAAAAAGGATCCAGGGGTGATCCAGGGAATTACCGACCTGTCAGTTTGACATGTGTCCCAGGTAAAGTGATGGAAACCATCCTAAAAGATAGAATTAATAGGCACATAGAAGAGAAGGCGCTGCTAAAGGAGAGCCAACATGGCTTTTGCAAGGGCAAATCATGCCTCACTAATCTGTTGGAATTTTTTGAGAGTGTCAACAAGCATGTGGATAAGGGGGATCCAGTTGACATTGTTTATCTGGACTTTCAGAAGGCTTTTGACAAGGTCCCACACCAAAGGCTCTTGAATAAACTTACCAGTCATGGAATAAAGGGACAGGTCTTGTCCTGGATCAGCAACTGGCTAAGGGACAGGAAACAGAGGGTAGCACTAAATGGACACTTCTCCAAGTGGAGGGAAGTAAAGAGTGGGGTCCCCCAAGGTTCAGTACTGGGACCCCTGCTTTTCAACCTCTTCATAAATGATCTAGAGGTAGGAGTAAAAACCAAGGTAGCCAAATTTGCTGACGACACTAAATTATACAGGGTAGTGAAAACTGTGAGAGATTGTGAGGAGCTCCAGAGGGATCTCTCGACACTGGGGGAGTGGGCAAAACAGTGGCAAATGAGTTTCAACATTAGTAAGTGCAGAGTGATGCATGTTGGGGCAAAAACCCCCAATTACATTTATAAACTGATGGGGTCTGAACTCTCTGTGACAAACCAGGAAAGGGACCTTGGTGTCCTGGTGGACAACTCAATGAAGGTGTCAACCCAGTGTGCCTCAGCAGTGAAAAAAGCAAACTCAATGCTAGGGATCATTAGGAAGGGTCTAGAAAAAAAGTCAGCAAGTGTCATTTTGCCTCTTTATAAATCTATGGTGAGGCCCCATCTGGAATACTGTGTACAGTTCAGGTCGTCATACCTCCAGAAGGATATTATGGAGTTGGAAAAAGTGCAGAGGAGGGCAACCAGAATGATTAGGGGACTGGAACACCTTCCTTACCATCTGAGGCTGCAACGGTTGGGCCTCTTCACTCTTGAACGACGACGTCTAAGAGGTGACCTGATTGAAGTTTATAAAATCATGCACGGTGTGGACAAAGTAGATAAGGAAAAACTGTTTTCCCTATCGCATAACACTAGAACTAGGGGACACTCCATGAAACTCTTGGGTACTATATCTAAAACAAAGAAGAGGAAGTACTTTTCACCCAGAGGATTACTGGTCTATGGAACTCCCTGCCAGAAGAAGTGGTGACAGCTATCAGTCTTGACAGCTTTAAGAAAGGATTAGACAAGTTCATGGAGGACAAGAGTATCAATGGCTATAATTATGGATACTTAAGGACAACCTCCGGGTTGGAGAGATAGGCAGGATATCTCTCAATATCATTTCCAGGGAATCCTAAGCAAGTGAAGGCATCTGCTTGGGAATACCCTGAAGGAAATGGTGAGCCACTGTGTGAGACAGAATGCTGGACTGGATGGGCTCCTGTGGCCTGTTCCAGCAAGGCTGTTCTTATGTTCTTATGTTCTATGTTCTTATGTACGCAGAAGCTCGGTTGCTATATATCAACTCGAATAAGGCATACACCTTAATTTAAAACAGCTACAGAAACACCAATTAAGATAGTAGCATACAGTACAATTTAAAAAACTTCAAAATTTCAAAAAATTCAAAATTTCAAAAATTTCGAAATCCTAAAAATTAAAAATCTAAAAATTTTAAAATAAGATAAGATGACTTCAGAGTCCAGAGTGTCCATTTAAGGCCAAAATTGCTCTGGAGAAGAAACTGTTCTTGAGACGGCTCGTTTTTACCTTCATTGTTCTAGGCTATTTTTGCCCTTTGCTTTTAAAAACCTGAAGCAGAGAGGATTATGGTGGCATCCTGCTTAACCTAATGCTGTCGGGATCAGATACGATACCCTTACCCCGCCCGCTTGGTTTCTTCTTCTGTGTCTCGGTCAGATGTGATACTGCCTAAAAGAAGCCACTTTTGGGTGAATTCATTCTGCAGTTTCTTTTGCCTGACCTAGTGTGAGAAAGATTAGCTGACAACACAAGGATGCAGTTGCCAGGGTACGCCCAATTGTGGATCAGAAATACAGTGATACCTCATACAACGTCCAAACTTGGTTCCACAAGTTTGGACTTTATACGGATTTGGACTTTGTATGAGGCATGCACAATCCTAGCCGCGATGCTTCATACAATGTCCAAAACCTTGCCGCGATGCCTCGTACAACATCGTTTCCATAGAGATACATTGTACTGTAACAGCACAGACTTCAGGGCAAAGTCAAGGAAATAGACAGGAAACTGACAGAACTTTAAGAAATCATTGTCTAAAGGCTAAAAACATTACAAAAACATGTCAAACAACCCTAATTGTCCAAGAACCTGAAGAATGCGGCAAAAATCCCAGGAATGCTTCTAAAAATTCTGGCGGAAAAATTAAAAAAAATCCAAAATTGCGCTCAAAACTACTCCTAAACACTCTTTGCCTTGTGCAAAACCCACAAGAGCAATGCACGCACGTGTCCTGTCTTTTATACTGCCCAGGCACAGTGCAACCTGGGAAAACCCCAATGCCTCATACAAAGTCGCACGACTTTGTATGTGGCAACTTTTCCCAAGGAATTAGGTGATGTTGTATGAATCCGATGTGTATGAAGCGGACTTTGTATGAAGTATTACTGTACCACAATTTTCGAGGAGGCACTTTCAGTGTCTACTCCCCCCCCTCCCCCGGCCCGCTTTGCTTATTATAATTAGCTAAATCTTTGAAGAATTGATATGGAAAGATGTTGCGCTTCGATGTGACCCAAGAGACAGTACCCGGGGGGGGGGGGGGGGGGCAGCTAAGAAGGGAGGTTCAGTGCTAGCATCCAGATTATGGGAAGGAAGCCGTTGTGGAGGAAAGCATCAAGGCAGCCTGGATGTTTTAGCAGCTCAAAGAATTCTGAACAACTAATTTGCTCTAAACAAGTTCTAAAGCCAGCTTGAAGACATTTTTGCCTCATTTCTGAAGCCCTAACTATTCCTACAAAGTAGAAAGCCTTTCAGCAAGTGTGAGTAAATTTGGTCAACCAATGACTTGCTGTGGGAAGTGTCTCCCTCAAAAATGGAAGGGTGGGGTGTAATTTTTTTTTTTTTTAGCCATTTCTCCAAAAGTGGAAGTGACTGGAAATCACTGCAAACATGGAGTAGGGTTGCTGTAGGTTGTATATTGCTATATCTGCCTTATAGTGACAGTTCTTTGGCCTGGAGCCGGACACCCCTATGTCTCTCTGACAGCTTGTGTGAAGCAAGCATCACTGTGGTGGTACACTTGGTTCCATGGATTGAAAAGATCTTGAATGTTCTTATCTTGGGGGTTGCCAGAGAGGAGGAGATAAGAGAAAAATTCCCCGTGGACCCAGAACTCTTCTAGACATCCGATGTAGAACCTCTCTTGTCTTAGTTGTCACCTCCGCTTTTAAAATCATCTTGGCCAGCAGTATCCTTAAGCCCGGTTTTCCTTTTAAACAAAAGAAAGCTAGCTCAATTGTTCAGCAGTTTGATGGACGCACTACATCTGTGATGGCGAACCTTGGCACTCCGGATGTTCTTGGGCTTCAATTACTAGAGCCCAAGCACCCTGTGAATCCACACGAATGGGTTTACTACGATTCATCCAACCCGCGCTGCCCTCGTCGCTCCCGGAAGCGGAAGTAAAACGCACCAGTACGGAGTGCCAGGGTTCGCCATCATGGCACTTCATGGTCTGTACTAGAAGCTCCATTATTCACTCTGCTATGGCAAATAAGACTCTAGTCTTCTGAGTTTGATTGTACTGTTTTCTAATTTAGATTCCCAGTCTATCCTTTCTCTCAAGGAGCATGCAGGGTGAGCATAGCCTTCCCTACCCAGTCCTTTTTAAAAATCATTATAAGAATGCAGTGAATTAATTGAGGCTGAGAGATGCTGGGCTGACCTGGATGGCTGAAAGCCTGTTAGATTAAATAAATCTTGAATTGATCCTGCAAGGATCCTAGCTTGCTCTACTCAGGTTTACTTAATATAGATTGTTTATATGCTGCAGTGGCTCAAGTGGCTAAAACGCTGACTGGGAGGCGGAAGGTCAGCAGTTCGATACCCAAGTACTGCAGGACGGAATGAGCTCCCGTCTTTGTCCCAGCTCCTGCCAACCTAGCTGTTCGAGAACAAGAAATTGCAAGTAGATAAATAGGGACCACTTGGGGGGGGGGAGGAAACAGCATTCCGTGCACTCTGGTGTCTAGTCATGCCTGCCACATGACCATGGAAAGAGCCAGACAACGCTGGCTCTTCGGCTTCGAAACAGAGATGAGCATTGAACTCTAGAGTCGGATACGACTGCCTTTGGAGCAAGGGAAACCTTTACCTATATGCTTTTGGAGTATTACAGATCCTGGGCATTCTCTCTTGCTTTATAAATAGTGAAATGCTTTGTAGACCATGACCACAGTCTTGTTAGCAAGCACTGATTCGAACAGTTCTGCATTTGTTTCTCACTCTCTCTGGTCTGCGTTTATGCAAGCCGGAGTTTCCCCCCGAAATGTACGGTTTATTTTGAGTTTTTGTTTGCAGAAGGAAGCTGTGAATACCCCTCTTGAGCAGTCAGCAGAAACAAGTTAAGCATACAGACAACAGAACATTGCACAAGCTTAGAAAATATACATGGTTCTGGCCCATTGGGTTTGTAATTTATGAGCAGGGAGGATTTATACTACACAAAGCAGCTGATTTATCCTCCAACTTCACTGTACATTTTAGCACTTGGAAAATTCTGTAGTTCGTGTGTGTGTGTGTGTGTGTGTGAGAGAGAGAGAGAGAGAGAGAGAGAGAGAATCTCTCAACACCAGACAAGCAAGAAGACTGGATGGATTTCCTGAGTTTTCACCTACAAGGACAAATTTAAGGCGGAGAATTCAGTTCAAGCAAATGATTACATTTCTTGAGCAAATATTTATTTATTTATTTTGATTTGTATCCCACCCTCTTGCCCTAGGGCAACTCAGGGCGGCGCACTTAGACATAAATGTTATAAAAAATCCCCTTTAAAAAATCAATAAAAACTATTTAACACCATCCCGAATTTAAAAAGCCCTCCCTTCTCACCCAACAATAAAATGGACATATAGTTCTAACAGGGACATATAACTCTAGCAGAGCCAATGAGCGCGAGTCAGCACCATACCTGTCAACCTTCCTGGATTGACCAGGATTTCCCATTTTTTGGCGCCGATTTGCGACATTTCCCGCCTGGAGCTGCCAAAACCCGGAGCTGCCAAAAAAGAATTAACAGGAGGAAAAGGGGGGTAGGGAAAGATCAGAGATCGCTCTCCGATCAAGGTTAATGGATTCAAGAGGATTCTATCTGCCCAAACCCTTGTGGTTTGCCTGCAAAACAGATTGTTAGCCCTTCATGGTAGTGGGCAGGTGACCTAAGAGATCGCATCGCCCCAAGGGAGTCTGCCCGCCCCACTAGGGCGGACCGGAGGGGCTCTCTCAGTGCCCCATCAGCTGGAGGGGCCTGCCTCCCTTGCACAAGGAGAAGGGCCTTCTCCGTGTCCGCCCCAATCCTGTGAAACCTCCTGCCAGCAGACCTACGGCTACAGACGGAATTGCTGCCCTTTAGGAAAGGGTTGAAAACCTGGCAGGCAGGGCAAGTTTGGGGGGGGGGGCGACGGGGTGCTGACCATACCTGTCAACCGCGGCTCCAGACAATCTGGGACCTGCGCATGACTAAATTTGGAGGCTCATCTATTACTGGGTTACAAATCCTAGAAGCTCTGATCATGAGACATATTGGTGAAGGCTCTTTGCTAGTTTTCATCCACGATCATGTGGAGCCTCACGTTTGACAAACACTGCTTTAGTTTACATTGATATTGTTAACAATGGATAATGCTAACCAGGGGTCAGTGATATAAATTCTGCCAGTTAGTTAATTACAGATTAGGGATCAGGATTAAATTGAAAGATCCTTTCTATCCTAGCCCACCTTTGTTCTGGATTCATTTCCCCCACACACACACTTTTGCTCTGGTCTTAACTAATGCAAATGCAGTACAAAGTGTGAAGTGTCTGAAAACAAGGCCTGGAGGAACCTTACAGTTATTTTCTAATCCTTTCTCTGTAGCCTTTGTCTCTGTTCAGAAATCTTGTGTTTTCCTGATTATCCCTTATCTTAATTGATTGGAATTTGTAGGCCAGGGGTGGCCAAACAACAGCCTGTGGGCCAGATCCATCCCCCAATGCCAATTCATCCGGCCTGCACCGCCCTCATCGCTCCCGGAAGCGGAAAGAAATTGGCCCATACAGGCACATTTTACTTCTGCTTCTGGGAGCGACAAGGGCAGCGCAGGCTGGATGAATTGGCATGGGCCCTGGGCCGTAGTTTGGGCACCCCTGGTTTAAGTAGAGAAAATGGCAGCCTAAAAATCTATCTCATCCTGTTGCAAAAGATATCTGCTGCAAAACAGATTGCAAGGCACATTTTACGTCCATTTCCGGGGGGAGGAACCACATGTCTGTCCTGCTCGACCACGTGAATGGCTCACAGCCCAAAAAGTTTGGGCACCCCAGTTGTAGACCATTGGTACTCTTGCAGTTTTGAGAAGGTAAAGCAGGAGAGGGCAAATTGCAGCATGTGGGCAACCATCCAAGCCCAATTACTCCCAGGCAAAAAAGAGTGGATTTTTGTGTATGTGTGTATCATTTCTTGGTGCTAAAAATCTGTTTTTGCTATAGAACGTGGGTGCAGAGCGTTTATTTATTTAAAAAAAAAACAACAACACTGGAACATTTTTCTCCCAAACCTCCCACTTGCTTACTCCCCTCCATTTTCTTGGTTTGATGTGCCTTTTTTCGTAGATCCTGGGAGTGGAAAGTTGCCCCTGTTCTTCCCCAGTTGCCAGCCTCTGAGTCACATAGTGGTTTTCCTCTTTTCATTTAATTAGAAATGTCTAAGTAGCTACAAAGAGACTGTGGTGGCTTAGTGGTTAAGATGCTGAACTTGGCGACTAGAAGGTTGGCCAGGTCAGCAGTCCGAGACCCCAGTGCTTCATGATGGAGTGAACTCCCGTCTTTGTCCCTTCTCCTGCCAAACTAGCAGTTCCAAAGCAAGAAGTTGCAAGTAGATACATAGGAATTTCTTCGGCAGAAAAGGTAACAGCGTTCCGTATGCTCCGGTGTCTAGTCGTGCCTGTCACATGACCACGGAAATGTCTGCAGAGGCAGACAGCTCTTTGGCTATAAGCGGAGGTGAGCACCGACTCCTAGAGTCGTATCGGACTGGTTTTCGAGCATGGGCGACCGTTACCTTTAATGAGCTACAACACATCGACAGGGCAGGATGTCTTAGTAGTGAGTTTGGCTCCCCTAAAATTTTTATCCCTCGGAAACATCTTCCTTTTCTTCAGGGCCGGCCCTGCTGTTAGGCAGATTGAGACAGTCACCTCAGGCAGCCAATTCTGGATGTCATGAAAGGGGCAGAAAATTCTCCATCCATCAATGTATTATTATGTTTTTACTTCCAGCAATAGAGAGAGGGTTGTGAGGTTTCTGCTCCACCTGGAACCCAAACAATTTGCCTGGCTTTTGGTGCTGTGCTTGGGTGGGCGAGGGTGCCATTCGCCGCTCCAGCTCCGGCACGTTCCTGTCAACCACAGCTCTGGCCAATCCGGGACCTGTGCAGGTCGCCTTTACGCATGCGTAGAAGGGTTTTACGCTTGCGTAGCCCCCTTCTATGCATGCATAGCCTTCTACGCAAGTGGCTTAGCCTTCTATGCATGCGTAGAAGGGTTCTACGCAAGCGGCGTAGCCTTCTACGCATGCATAGAAGGGTTCTACGCAAGTGTAAAACCCTTCTACGCATGCGTAGAAGGCGACCGGCGCAGAAGGGCTGCGCAGTACCTCCTTTTCCCCGCTGCCAAATTCCGAGGTTTCGGCAGTGCGGGGCGGGAAAATGGCGCAAATCGGCACAGAAAACCGTGAAATCCCAGCCAATCCAGGAAGGTTGACAGGTATGCTCCGGCAACAAAATGTCTTCTTGAGCCTGACTTTCTTCTCCTCTTGCCATCCTTCCCCCTTTAGGGATTGAGGATCTGGTCCTGGCAGATATCAGCTCACCCAGTCGGGCGCAGACCGGGGACAGCAGCAGCATCTCCTCCTTCAGTTACCGTGAAATCATGAAAGAGGGATCGGTAGCAGGTAGTAATAAGGTGAGGGGCGGCGGGACAGGCAAGATGGCAGTGGGCTTGGCGGTGGGAGTCAGTAAAGGATACAACCAGTGGTGGGCATCAGCAGGTTCGCACCAGTTCGCCAGAACCGGTAGCAGAAATTCTTGCTGGCCCTGCCGATCCAAGTTTTGAAATAAAGTAGTCCTAATTTAGGTGCAATGCAGGGCTTTCCCCTTGGCCACACCCACCATACTATGGCCACAGTGTGGTAGTAAAAATTTTGGAGCCCACCACTGGATACAACTCTTGAAGGGTCCATGCCTCTGGCAAACGTTTTGAGGAATAGTAAATGAGTGGGATGTAAACGAGTGTGCGTTTTTCCTAAGAAAGCAAAATACAGTGGTATTTATGAACGCTTCGGTTAATGTAATTTTTGCTTTATGAATGAAAATCCATTGAAAAGAATGACTTGCTTTACAATCTCCCCCCCCCCCCCGGGCATGGATTAATTGGTTTTCAATGCATTCCTGTGGGAAATAGCATTCAGTGCATTCCTGTGGGAAAATTCGCTTTACAAATTTTTCGTGATACGAAACGCATTAATTTCGTAAAGTGAGGTACCGCTGTATCTCTGAAAAGTGAAGAAAAAACTGGCTTCTGTGAGGGGGGGGAGAAGAATCCAGTTTTTCATTGGAAAACTAATCTTGGTGGCAAACATGGAGATGCTACCCAAGCTATGGAATGCTTTACTTTTTTGACTCTTGCTCCCACATTCCGCTGCTGTGGACACTTTTTTGGGAGTTGTGGTCCAAAATGGAGGTAACTTTCCACATGATAAAACCAGCATCTCAACATGTGTGCCCCAGTTTTCTTCCTTCCCTCTCTCCAAAACACAAAATAAAAAGCCAGCGAAGTTCACTGTGCATGGTAATTGTATCCCTCCCACAACACAATATTTGTCGTTTTCACTGGAACAGCAATGGACATCCAAGCATGTAGTGCAGGGGTTCCCAACCTATGGCCCGCAGACAAGATCCGGTCTGTGGCGCTACTTCATGTGAAATGCTCCAAGAGCATTTGAGAAACAAAATGGCCACCCCTTTGAAGCTTTTGGGACAAAATGGCTGCCCCCATCATTGTGACACATTGTATTTTTGTGATATTTTTATTCTGTAACTTGTAAATTGTACTTTGTAAACCGCATTGAGTCTCCCTTGGGTAGAGAATTGCGGTATATAAATTAAAAATTCAAATTCAATTCAATCATCCAAGCAGCCCTCAAAGCTGACTGAGAGAGCATGACCCGGCCCATGGCTTGAAAAAGTTGGGAACCCCTGATGTATTGTCACACAGTGCGTGTCCCTGGGATGTTGCAATAGAGAAAGGCATCCTTAACAACTGGTTCAGGTTTTGGACTTCAATTCCCGACAGCTCCAGTCAGCATCGCAGCGCAGTGAAGGAGGATGGGAGTGTAGTCCGAAGCAACCAGAAGGGGCAAAGATCCTCTTTCTTCCAGTTTAAAAGAACACGTGTGTAGGTTGTATGTGGAGTTGTTCAAAGCACTGCATACTGTACCTTGTTTTGATCACAGTATTTATAAGCCATATTTTCTGCTCCAAAATTGCATCTGGGACAACTGACAACAATCAGTATGTATCAGAGATAACTCAGTTTGTTGCAAGGTAAATTTAATAAAGCCAATATAAAAACACAATGTTAGATTCATAACCCTTCTGAAATCTTTCCTGCAGGCTTTTAAGGGAGGTTGCTATGCTGCAGGCCAAGTGACTATGGATCGCTTCCCAGTTTACAGATTGCATTTGAGTCTCTACAATATTGATTTCGCCTGCAATCACTGTAATCATTGCTCTAAATCTAATCATTAGTCCCAACTGGAGTAGATGCACGGTCCGTGGGTTTTTCATAAGTCAACACGTATCTGAGTCCATTGAATTAGAGCAGGGGTTCCCAACCTTTTCAAGCTGTGCACCAGGTCTCTCTCTCTGTCAGCTTTGAGGGCTGGACAGTCATTTTGTTCTGCCTGCACAATGGGGGTGACCATTTTTTGTCCCAACAGCTTCACGGTGGTGGGTGGTGGTGTTTCTTGAATGCCCAGAGCTGTAGCCAGGGTTCTAGAAAAAAAAAATATTATTATTATTATTGGGGGGGGGGGGGGAGTTGAATTTTTTTTCAGGAGGGGCAACATTGTCACAAACACATAGATAACATTGGCATCCTGAGGTGGGTTGGGGGGCAGGCTGTTAGCTCAGGAGTGTTTTCGCCCCCTGGCCCCCCTCTCACTACGGCCCTGTGAATGCCCTTGGAGGGGTGGGGGCATATGAAATGGTCCGGCCCACGGGCCTTAGGTTGGAAGCCCCTGAATCAGAGGGTTTGCTGTATTTTGGGAATAACAAAAGTCCTGATGTACGTCAAGGGGATCCTTCCAATGTTTGTAGCCTTTAGTCTCTATCAGCTGCAGCCAGCATAGCCAACTTTGAGGGAATATGAATGTTGCAGCTTGAAACCCAGTTGCTCACATTAAATGCTTTTGCAAAAGTGCGAGAAATATTTCACATTTTTTAAAAAAAAATTGGTTGAAATGGGGCTGTCTTTCAACTGCTAGGGTGGTGGGTGCAAGCAGTAGCCTCCCTGCCTGGCGCCCTATCTCTCTCAACACTTTCTCTTCTGCCGAAGTCAACCACAGGAAGCCCGCAGTCCCAGTCGCAACCCCTACGGCCAGCTGACCTCTCAGATGAGGAGATTTCTGAACTGTTCCAGCGCCTGGCTGAAGTTCAACAGGAAAAATGGCTACTGGAAGAGAAGGTATCAAAGTTCCAGGACCTGTTGGGGGGCAATGGTGGGTGACGGTTTGGAGAGCTCATCGTGCCACTGAATAATAATTACCAATACCTCTTACAGTAGAATATACAGAGCTGGGCATCTGTGTGCTGAGGGCCCTGGAATTAACTTCCACCTCTCATGGTAGTCCAGTGACTAGGGCTGTGATGGCGAACCTTGGCACTCCAGATGTTCTTGGTCTTCAATTCCCAGAAGCCCAAGCCCCCATGAATCCACACGAATTGGTTTGCTGCGATTCATCCGACCCGCGCTGCCCTCGTCCCTCCTGGAAGTAAAATGCACCCGTACGGAGGAAGAGTTAATCCGGAAGAGCCTTAACCGTATGGGCGTGTTTTACTTCCGCTTCCGGGAGCGGCATGGGCCGGATGAATCGCAGTAAACCCATTTGTGTGGATTCATGGGGGCTTGGGCTTCTGGGAATTGAAGTCCAAGAACATCTGGAGTGCCAAGGTTCACCATCACTCGACTAGGGAAAGATCTCCTGACACTGGAGCTGTTGCCTGTGCTTGACGTCATGATGGTGTCCTCTTCTACTAGGTGAAGCACCTTGAGGTCAGCAGTGCCTCCATGGCTGAGGACCTGTGCCGGAAAAGCGCCATCATTGAGACCTACGTGATGGACAGCCGTATTGGTGAGGACTCAGCTATTCAAGAGGGAGCCAGTTTAGACTTTGTGGGGTTGTAGTTGGGGTTTTGCCTGCGGGAAAAGCCAATTTTAGGAAGCGTTAAGTTTTTCTGGACTATAAATCTCAGTATCCTCAGCCAGCTTGGCCATTGGGCAGTGTGGTTATGTTATCTGGAGTTATCTGGGGAGGAGGAGTCAAATCAATGACTGCATGCATGGGCTATTATAATTTCAGCCAAATTGGGCATTTGTGACTTGTTGTGGCTCCCCTTTCTGGCAGGATAGGCGTGTTATTAATGGTGTCTTTGGGATCTCTGAGACTGCTGTAAAGTTGGCTTTTGTGCGTGGCAAAAATGAGGGCTAACTCAACCCTCATGCCAATATCTCTCTGGCATTGTTTATACCAGGTAGTGCCCTAAGCTGCTTGTTTCCAGTGGTGAGTTGAAAAAGAATAAGAGAACATGTCAGATAGTCATAGGGAGCCAACCTTGCCCCTCCAGATTTTTTGGGGACTAGAAATCTCATTAAGTCAAATCTCAGTAAGCTTTCGTGATTGTCAAATGCGGCACCCCTGTCCCGAACTCAGTTGATGTGAAAGGCAGAATTATGCATTCAAACTTTCATTCTGTCTCTTGGCCATGTTGGAGCAAACAGGTCAGAGGTGTTCTATGTGGATGTTATTGATTTAGATTTCTTGGTTTTTTTTACTGTTTTGAAAATGTGAGGTGTCTTGGTAATATCTATACTGTATATATAAATCCATCAGAGCAATTTGCATTTCTGAATAGAAGTGCTTGGTCAGCAAGAGTTACCTGTTCCCCGCGTGTTCACACACAAGTACCCCTGTCTGGGTAATCCAGAGGCTGGCTTGCCTCTGCTTCATTTGAAAAGAAAGCAGGGGGAAATGTGGAAAAACTAAAAGTTGGGAAAACAAAATGGATCTGTGAGGCATGGACTCCTCTGCCTCCAGCTTTGCCAGGCTCCTTCTTTGAGAGCACGACACACTTGTCAAATACCTGAAGGGACAGAAAGGGTGGAATCCTATTGCATAGAGAAGTAAGTCACTCTAAAGTAGGCATGTTGAATCAAGGTGGGGGGATTTGGTGAGTCAGCTCCTCCATGAGTTCTGTCAATTCAAAAGAAGCTGACTGGGAGGCGGAAGGTCAGCAGTTTGATTCCCAAGTACTGCAGGACGGAATGAGCTCCTGTCTTTGTCCCAGCTCCTGCCAACCTAGCAGTTCGAAAGCAAGAAATTGCAAGTAGATAAATTGGGACCACTTCGGTGGGAAGGTAACAGCGTTCCGTGTGCTCCCGTGTCTAGTCATGCCTGCCACATGACCATGGAAACGTCTGCAGAAGCAGACAGCGCTGGCTCTTCGGCTTTGAAACAGAGATGAGCAGTGAACCCTAGAGTCGGATACGGCTGGCTTTTGAGCAAGGGAAACCTTTATCTTTACTAATAATTATTTAAGAAACGTTTGAATGCGTGGAGAAACTCCACTCAGGGGATGCCTGAATGAGACTCTTTTCATGTCCCCAAGATCTGTCGTGCAACACTCGGGTATCAAACCCCAACTTTCCACTCTTCAAACTCAGCGTCTTAACCACTAAGCCACCGCAGTGCTGCTATAATTCAGTGGGCCTATTCTAGGGCAACTTGCTATGCTAAACAAGAAGATGTCAGCCATTAGATGGTAGAATTTTGACTTTGGAAACCCTGGTCCTCTTCAGTGGAAGTCAGAGGTGCCCTTAAAATGTGGTCCTAGATTAGCGCTATGGGGAATAGCACTAATCCACTTTTCCACTCTCCCCCCCAGGGCCGGCCCTACCATAAGGCGAATGGAGTGGTCGCTCCAGGCGCCCACTCCCAGGGGGCATCGCAGTGGTAAAGGAAAAAAATATTATTTTTTTTTTAATATTTTGATTGCGAGTGTATGGCATGTATGTTAATACTAATTAAAAAACAGTGAAAACACATTCTGTTATTGATAACGACTATCCCTGTAAAGTTTCGCCAAGTAACTTAATTTAACGCCATATATTAGGGGTGACCAAGGGGGCCCAAGGTTGGATCTCACTCCATCCAAAAACTTGCCTCAGGCCAGCACTGCTCCCACCCCCCCGACCCCCATTACACTAAAAACCTGCAGTCCTGCAGGCAATGCCAGACACATACTGTCTTCCTGCAGAAATAGCCTATGAACATCCATCCCACGGGGTTGATCCAATCTAGCCCTTCGCCTGCCGAGAAAGACTTGTTCCTGCACCAAACCCGGGGAGATGGGGAAGGAAGACGTGGACAAAATATGCTGTACAGCAGAACTCAATTAACATTAGCGCAGTTTAGTTGATTTGACTGATCAAGAGTCGAGGAGGCGAGGCGTCTGCACAAATTATCACAGCCTCCTCGTCTGTATATTAATGCCGGATTGGAGTATGGCGAGGCTAGAAGAAAAGCCATTCCTGTACACAATCGTCTCTTGCAGTTTTTGGCTTAGG